>JABSTQ010006029.1:0-80097 GCA_013358835.2 Ixodes persulcatus | reverse complement strand
GGCACCTACTTCCCGGGGGATGACTCGGCACCCGTGCCGATACCGTCGCCGACGCTGGAACTGGACGTAACCACACTCTTCATCTGGCAACCTGGAACGCTCCCCTGCGGGTGTCTACAAAAGGGCCTTTCATCGACGAGCCAGTTGGGGCACGTCACCGTTGAACAGACAATGACGCAGACCCGTCTATTCATTCAGTTGCTCCTGGGACTGGCACGTACTTCAACCGCCGAGGCAGGCCCGTTCGTCCTCGGCAACTACGAGTACGGCACCTACTTCCCGGGGGATGACTCGGCACCCGTGCCGATACCGTCGCCGACGCTGGAACTGGACGTAACCACACTCTTCATCTGGCAACCTGGAACGCTCCCCTGCGGGTGTCTACAAAAGGGCCTTTCATCGACGAGCCAGTTGGGGCACGTCACCGTTGAACAGACAATGACGCAGACCCGTCTATTCATTCAGTTGCTCCTGGGACTGGCACGTACTTCAACCGCCGAGGCAGGCCCGTTCGTCCTCGGCAACTACGAGTACGGCACCTACTTCCCGGGGGATGACTCGGCACCCGTGCCGATACCGTCGCCGACGCTGGAACTGGACGTAACCACACTCTTCATCTGGCAACCTGGAACGCTCCCCTGCGGGTGTCTACAAAAGGGCCTTTCATCGACGAGCCAGTTGGGGCACGTCACCGTTGAACAGACAATGACGCAGACCCGTCTATTCATTCAGTTGCTCCTGGGACTGGCACGTACTTCAACCGCCGAGGCAGGCCCGTTCGTCCTCGGCAACTACGAGTACGGCACCTACTTCCCGGGGGATGACTCGGCACCCGTGCCGATACCGTCGCCGACGCTGGAACTGGACGTAACCACACTCTTCATCTGGCAACCTGGAACGCTCCCCTGCGGGTGTCTACAAAAGGGCCTTTCATCGACGAGCCAGTTGGGGCACGTCACCGTTGAACAGACAATGACGCAGACCCGTCTATTCATTCAGTTGCTCCTGGGACTGGCACGTACTTCAACCGCCGAGGCAGGCCCGTTCGTCCTCGGCAACTACGAGTACGGCACCTACTTCCCGGGGGATGACTCGGCACCCGTGCCGATACCGTCGCCGACGCTGGAACTGGACGTAACCACACTCTTCATCTGGCAACCTGGAACGCTCCCCTGCGGGTGTCTACAAAAGGGCCTTTCATCGACGAGCCAGTTGGGGCACGTCACCGTTGAACAGACAATGACGCAGACCCGTCTATTCATTCAGTTGCTCCTGGGACTGGCACGTACTTCAACCGCCGAGGCAGGCCCGTTCGTCCTCGGCAACTACGAGTACGGCACCTACTTCCCGGGGGATGACTCGGCACCCGTGCCGATACCGTCGCCGACGCTGGAACTGGACGTAACCACACTCTTCATCTGGCAACCTGGAACGCTCCCCTGCGGGTGTCTACAAAAGGGCCTTTCATCGACGAGCCAGTTGGGGCACGTCACCGTTGAACAGACAATGACGCAGACCCGTCTATTCATTCAGTTGCTCCTGGGACTGGCACGTACTTCAACCGCCGAGGCAGGCCCGTTCGTCCTCGGCAACTACGAGTACGGCACCTACTTCCCGGGGGATGACTCGGCACCCGTGCCGATACCGTCGCCGACGCTGGAACTGGACGTAACCACACTCTTCATCTGGCAACCTGGAACGCTCCCCTGCGGGTGTCTACAAAAGGGCCTTTCATCGACGAGCCAGTTGGGGCACGTCACCGTTGAACAGACAATGACGCAGACCCGTCTATTCATTCAGTTGCTCCTGGGACTGGCACGTACTTCAACCGCCGAGGCAGGCCCGTTCGTCCTCGGCAACTACGAGTACGGCACCTACTTCCCGGGGGATGACTCGGCACCCGTGCCGATACCGTCGCCGACGCTGGAACTGGACGTAACCACACTCTTCATCTGGCAACCTGGAACGCTCCCCTGCGGGTGTCTACAAAAGGGCCTTTCATCGACGAGCCAGTTGGGGCACGTCACCGTTGAACAGACAATGACGCAGACCCGTCTATTCATTCAGTTGCTCCTGGGACTGGCACGTACTTCAACCGCCGAGGCAGGCCCGTTCGTCCTCGGCAACTACGAGTACGGCACCTACTTCCCGGGGGATGACTCGGCACCCGTGCCGATACCGTCGCCGACGCTGGAACTGGACGTAACCACACTCTTCATCTGGCAACCTGGAACGCTCCCCTGCGGGTGTCTACAAAAGGGCCTTTCATCGACGAGCCAGTTGGGGCACGTCACCGTTGAACAGACAATGACGCAGACCCGTCTATTCATTCAGTTGCTCCTGGGACTGGCACGTACTTCAACCGCCGAGGCAGGCCCGTTCGTCCTCGGCAACTACGAGTACGGCACCTACTTCCCGGGGGATGATTCGGCACCCGTGCCGATACCGTCGCCGACGCTGGAACTGGACGTAACCACACTCTTCATCTGGCAACCTGGAACGCTCCCCTGCGGGTGTCTACAAAAGGGCCTTTCATCGACGAGCCAGTTGGGGCACGTCACCGTTGAACAGACAATGACGCAGACCCGTCTATTCATTCAGGTTCGTTACCTTGGCAATGTTCAGTGCTTTCGTAGTGATGACCCTTGCTTGTTTTTGGTGTCGTGCCCAAACGACGACGTGCGCTCTTGCTTGAAGTGGTTGTGCCGCTGTAGTATTGAGGTTTGCTACGTTGCATCACTGTCTCAACTGCTTTTGGAAGTGTCAGGCGACGCCGAATCAAACCCTGGTCCCCTTACTGATAGCCAGCAAATAGCGAACATTCTAGCCGTTGTTCAACGAATTGAGGCGTCCCAAAGTAACATGCTGGCTAAAATCAGTGCTATAGAAAGTGAGCAAAAGAGTACGAGTGCATCAGTGGGCCAACTCTCCGCTAGATTAACCGCAGTCGAAGCAGAGTTGGCTGCTTCACACGCCGTAGCTCATCCCATCTCCCCGAACAGTATATCCATTCAGCTGGATAATGTTCGAAAACAATGTGAAGACCAGCAAAATAGACTTAGACGATCTAACTTGCTGTTTTTTGGCTGTCCTGACTCGCCATCCGAAACTTGGCTTCAATCTGAGGAAAAGATAATTGCTTTCTGATCTGAAAAATTGGGCCTGCACTTGGACGCCACTAATCTTGAGCGGTCGCACCGTCTAGGTCACTTTCAGGAGGGCAAAAATAGACCAATCATTGTCAAATTTGCTCGTTTCAAGGACAAGGAAAGTACTTTGGCTTGTGGGTTTAAGTTAAAAGGTACTGCCTTTGCTATCAGAGAGGACTTCTCCACTTCAATACGGCTGGCTCGAATCAGACTTTTTGCGTATGGGAAAAGCCTAAACGTCCAAAAGATACGTTTTGACAAATTAATCCTTGGAAACAAGCGCTACTGCGATAGCGAGGAGTCCCAATCTGTTGTCGAGCTTAACGTCCCCGAGCATAACGAGCCAAACGCGTAGCAAACAATAAAAACAAAGTCTATTAGTTGTCGCTTTGAACCTCGCGATAAAAACAGACTTTATTCGGTCTTATTTACTAACATACGAAGTATCATCCCGAAACGCGACGAACTTCATGGCATCATGGAAGATAGCACGTCGGATATCGTTATCTTAACAGAAACGTGGCTTAACTCTAGCATTCATGACAGCGAAAGCTTCTGTTCTCATGCTGATTGGAATATATTTCGTCATGACAGAGAGACTCGAAGAGGGGGTGGTGTGCTTATCGCTATAAAAAAGAATATCCCTTGCTTTCATGTCAGACTTTTAGATTGCAACATTGAAATTTCTGCTGTATGTCTTAGCACCCCTTCCAACAAGATTATTCTTGCTGTTTGTTACAGACCACCTGACTGTGACTCACTGTTTGCTGTCAATCTGTCCTCTATTTTAGTTGATATTAAAACCCGCTTTCCCAAAGCTGATCTGTTGCTATTTGGTGACTTTAATTTCCCACAGATTAATTGGGTCAGTTTTTCATCTGAAGGGTCACGCGCTTCTGTAGATTTCCTTGAGGTGTGTCTAACATTCAATTTCACGCAGGTAGTTAACGAGCCCACACGATCATCTAACATTCTTGATCTCGTCCTAACTACATCGCCTGATATCGTGAAGTTAATCCAACTCTCTGAAGGTCTGAGTGATCATATAATCCTACACGTTGCTCTGTCACTGCCTGTTGTTGTGAAGAGCCCAGTTTGCAAAATTATTCACGATTACAATAAAGCTAACTATGAAGCAATTAACAACGAGTTATTAACTTTCTATGGCACATTTAAAGCCGAATTTTTCTTAAGATCTGTTGAAGAAAACTGGGTTCTTTATAAGAAAAAGATGGTTGACCTGGTGCATCTGCATGTCCCTACAATACGAATTCATACCGACTCATCCAAACCATGGTATAATAAAACGCTAAGGTCATTATCTAGCAAGAAAAAGCGACTTTTTGCAAGGGCAAAGCAATCTAATTCATCTCGTGCTTGGGACTCTTACTACGGTGCACTTAGAAACTATACGAAGAACCTTAGATTATCGAAAACAAAATTTTTCTCTCAAGATTTACCAACAATATTGCGTAACAACCCCACGAAATTCTGGAATCTAATGTCGCCCAAAAGCAGTCCCGCGAATATCAAGCTGGTACACCATAACGGTGAACCTGTTGAAGAGAGTGAATGCCCTGAAGTGTTCAATGAATACTTTTATTCCATATTTACAAATGAAAGTCCATGTAATATTCCCATCGTTCCTGTGGAAGGTTATGATTCCATGACACCAATTTCTGTTAACGAAATTGGCATTAATAATCTAATTGCTAAACTCAAGCTTTCATCCTCAGGTGGCCCTGACAATGTCAATGCAAAAATCCTTAAAAATACTGCTGCAATTTCGAGCAAATTTATTTGCCTCATCTTCAACCAATCACTTTCTGAAAGCTTCCTTCCTTCCGATTGGAAGGTCGGTAGGGTAGTTCCCATCCACAAGGAAGGAACTCGGTCTTCCGTCTCGAATAATCGCCCCATCTCTTTAACATGCATATCATCTAAACTTCTCGAACATATCTTATACTCTCACATAATGACTCATCTGTCCTCAAACAGTTTTGTTCTTAGACAACAGCATGGCTTCCACAAGGGCTACTCTTGCGAGACTCAGTTGTGCGAATTTGTTCATGAGTTACATACTAACCTTAACTCTCATGTACAGACAGATGCCATATTTTTGGACTTTTCAAAAGCATTCGATCGTGTTCCGCATCGCCGTCTTTTTTCCAAGTTATCGTCCCTGCATTTAGACCCCTTAGTACTCTCCTGGATTAGAAACTTTCTCGCATCTCGTGTTCAATACACAGCCATTAACGATCATGAATCAAGTCTAACGAGCGTTACGTCAGGCGTTCCGCAAGGCTCCGTCCTCGGCCCTCTGCTCTTCTTAATATTCATTAACGATCTTCCATGTAACATTTCCTCTAAAATACGGCTTTTTGCCGATGATTGTGTCATATATAACAAGATCTCATCGGTTAACGACAGCCACCAGCTTCAGAATGATCTTAAGGAGGTTAGCCACTGGTGTGGTAAATGGTTGATGACGCTCAATAAAGCTAAGTGCAAACTAGTTCAATTCACTAGAAAACAGTCCTTGTTAACATATCAATATTCCATTGACAGCGATGCGATTGAAGCTGTTCCCATGTACAAATATCTCGGTATCAGACTAACATCCTCCCTCACTTGGAAAACTCATATTGAAGCCATCTCTGCAGAAGCATCCAGAACCCTCGAATTCATGAGACGAAACCTAAGAGATGCACCCCCACATGTCCGGAAACTAGCCTACGAAACGTATATTCGTCCTAAATTAGAGTATGCCGCTGCAATTTGGAACCCCCATCAAGCATACCTTATCAATACATTAGAAGCAGTGCAAAACCGAGCCGCTCGTTTCATCCTATCATCATACGATCATTTCACCAGTGTGTCTTCTTTGAAAAATCAACTCGGACTGACGCCTCTGCTCCTACGAAGGAAAGTTTCTCGACTCTGCCTCCTTCACAAAATTTACTACCACTGCCCAGACCTCAGGGACTCCTTATTATCACCCCCAGAAAGAATGTCGTCTCGTCTAAATAACTCCCGTGCCATCAAACGAATTTCTGGTAAGTCCAAAGCTTTTTAACGAATCCCTTCTTCCTCTCGCCATATTCGAATGGAATCAGTTGCCATCATCGATAGTCACCATCAGCGACGCCACAGCGTTCCTGAATACGCTTCAAACCCATGTTTTGTGAGTGTCCTTTTGTTTTCATTATGTATAACTTCTACTCCAATTTTTCCTGACTGCATATTATTGTATTTTATTGCGTTTATATGTTGATTTATTGTGTCGTACTGCCCCCCCCCCCCCCCTTATGTAATGCCCTGACTGGGCCTTTAAGGTGGAAAAAAATGAAATGAAAAACCTCGAACATGGTATTTGTTTGTTTCAAGTAACGCTTCACGAACCAGCGGCTGACATTCGCAAGACTTCCACCGATATTGTACGCGTCGCCCTCATGAAACCCTACTTGCCGCCATATACCCCATAACACACACAACTCTGCAGCTGCAATCGGGACGACCGCCGCCACACTTATGGGGGGGGGGGGGGGGAAGGAGGGGAGAGGTAATGTTACGAAGAAGACGACAATGACCGTCGTTATCGGGCCGCGGGCAGTTCGATTAAAAGACCGAGGCTGAAACGGACCGCTCTTGCCTTCACTCCCGACTTCCGCCGTAAAAAGAAAGAAACAAATATACGTATGGTATGCTAAAGTGTTTTGCTTTAAGAATTACAAAATATTGCTAAAATTAGAACGCTACGGTGTTCGTGGAACTGCTCTAAACTTGTTTAAATCTTACCAAAACCGTACGCCGTTGGTTAGCATTAACCACTATATTTCAACAATAAACAATCGAAACTGGGGTACCTAGGGGTAGTGTGATCGGGGCAAACTTTTTTTATTAATTTTGTACAGGACATCCAACTGTGTGCATAATAGGCTAACCGTGTTACATATTCTGCTGTTAAAACTGTTTTTATTGTTTTTTTTATTAAAGACCGCATTGTCACCAAAATACAGTGTGAGGGGGATGAGGTCCATTCGAACTTCGATCTGCCGATGAAGTCCATTCGAACATCGATCTGCGGACGAGGGTAAATGTGCTTAAATACTAATAAAACGAAATGTTTTCTCTTCAGATCGCACAATATACTAATACCTGGCTTGTTTCAAGTAACGTTACGCTCCTCCACACTTCAGTTGGTAAACTCGGCCAAATACTAGGTGTGGTTTTTACTGTTGTGGATGTTGTTGGCGATAAATAGGTAGGAAATTGAAAGAGAATCAATCGTGTCCTCGCTCGGGGTGAGATTGTGTTACTGTTTTTCACTGAATTATTTCCATGGATTGAGCACGTTGGTCATAATACTGGAAACATCTGTAAATTCATTAACCTTCTCTGCAAAAATCGCTACGCCTTTCAAAACAGTGTAAATGATATTTAAATTATTCTTTTGATTTACACTCATTACGTATATCAATTGCCATGTTATATGGGGGCACACAGAAAAAAAGAAAGCTTCACAAAACGACTACTAATTCAAAAGAGGGCTCTTCGAATTGTTGCAAATATTACACTTCTAAGGAACATCTTTAACGCAATAGCGTTAAGGAGCTCGTGTCGCAAAAAAGCCAACGTCGGTGGCGTGACGGAAAAATCCCGATTGGCCGTTAGGGTCATGACGTCACAGCCACAAGAGCTTGCGAGGGAATTTTAAAGAATCCACAACGCTCACGTGAAACATGACGTCACGCGTGAAGTAAAAGTGAATAAAAACATGTAATGCGAATTAAAGGTCGCCCCATTTTCCAAAGATTTCGCTTTATAGAATATATAATTTGCCTCAAAGTAAAGTTTGAATAATTTTAGACGGGATGCGAACCCACGAACCTTTGGTTGCAAGCCGAACACGCGACTGACTAGGCCATGTCCGCCACATATCCTGCTCACTGGCCGGAAGAGCATGAGAAGCGATGAGAAGGCGATACCAATGGGGCTCGATAACACTATAGCGTTCCACTCTTAAAGGCGAAGCTTAAACTTCCTCCAAGTGTTTTTTAAAAATAATATCAGTTTTATTTACCAGTTTGTTTATTTATTTAGTAATTGTTCCATCAAGAACCGAAGGCATTACGGAAGGGGAGAGCAGAAAGGAAAGATAATTTAACAAAATACAAATTACTGGTTAGGCACAATATAACGAGCCTCTTATTTTGAATGGCAGTTCGAAACATTTTGGAGTTCGTCATGGTGACAATAGACCGATCTCACCAGCCAGCTTGACTCAGAGCCTTGACTACGCAACCGCTGCCGCAATGCATCGAGTGAACTTTAGTTACAGTGTACTAGAATACTTGGGTAGTGTTGGGCCCGGAGCGGCTCGGCAACGGGAGCTCGTGAGGGCGCGTGTATTGACAGTTCGTGGCGGCGCTGTAGTCGAGTTATCCGGAGAAAACTCGCGCAGCCCGCTTTTTTTTTTTTTTTTTTTACCTTGAGCGGTGCACGTGTCGGTCCTGCAGCGAAGGCTAGAAGCGCGAGCTCATTGCGTTGGCAGCTGCCCTTGGTGCACGAGAGCTTGTGCCGCCGAGGTGTGCCCTAGACCAAGGAGCTCGCGCTTCTAGCCTTCGGGCACATAAAAAAAATCGGTATTTTCAATTTTTTTTTTTAATTTTTTGCGGTAGGCAAAGGGTTAATGAACGGTTTAATGGGCCATGTTTCAATTGCAGTTTTAAAGGGAGAGATTATTAAAGGCCAACTCAATTTAGAAAGTTCGCGAACAAACAACGAGCTTTGAGCGAAAGCAACAAGGCACTCGTTTATGTTGTTTGTCCGTCCCTTCTCGTTTTCTTCCTCAAGCTTAGTTATCTCTACCAACCCGCTCGTTCTGTCCTGAGATATTCATCGCTAAAATTTTGCCTTTCTTCGCTTAATTAAAAAACCGCGATCTGAAAGCGCGAATGAGGTTGTGCTGATATTCATGCGTAGAAGAATGACACAGTTGTTTCTGTCCCTTCGTCACTAACTCGACAGCGTGTCTTCGGTGGACTTTCCGGCGCCACACATCAAGACGACAAAGTCACTATTCTCCGTATTATTTTTATAACGCGGTTTCTGAATCAAGCGAAGAAAGGCAAACTTTACGATAATTTCGCGAACCTCGTTGCCTTTTCGCGAATTGTCGGAATTCTGTTTCCCTTTGATAATGACTCCTTTTAAAACTGCAGTTGCACCATGACCAATTAAGACATTAATAAACAAATTAACAAATAGATTTTGGTTAATTATAAAACATTGCAGCGGTTATTCACCCATTTATTGTCCACCGAGCCCTACAGATATAACGAAAGACGGCATCCACATATCTGCCACATCTTTTTTTTTTTTTTGTAAAATATGTAAAGTTCGGTAAAGGATAAAACAAAAACGCCCTGTATGTCTCCGTGAACCAGATACACCCCCTGTGAAACCATGGGTCTTTCCCTTCGAATACCCAGCTCAGGCGAGACTTACCTGGTTGTCAGAAAGCAGCTGTCGGTTAAATGTATTCTTATGAGCGTGTAGGTTTCAGATGGTTTACTCTCAAGAGGATAATGCGCCGCATATTGTAACCATGTATGCGCTGCACATTGTAACCATTATTTCAATGCCGTGCTGTAAACTATTAAAACTTTTTCCTTGCCTGATCTACGTGTGCTCATGTTTTCTGCTCAAAATGATGTGAAATAGTTGCTTGTTTTCTTTGAATCTTATAAAGCATTACTTGTTCAGCCCACGTTGTCTCAGTTTTTGGACTGAAGTTCAACATCTTGTAAACCCTGAGGTGGGGAATGATAAAAAAACGGACGAACACAACAAGTGTACGTCCGTTTTTTTATCGTTCCCCATCTCAGGGTTTACAAGATGTCGATTAATTATCAGCTCGCCTGCACTCTCAAACTGCTTACAATTGAAGTTTAATGTTAAAACGCGCGATAAAAATTGTCACGGCATTTCTTACAAGTGAACGTCGGGTGGTCCTCGATTGGTCGTGGCAGCCATGAAAAAAAATGAAAGATTCTCACCCCTTTGCGACCGTCGCTTGGGTGGTTCGTCGCATAAATTAGCACAAGAATGAGTGACAAGTGAAGCGAGCTGATTAAGGTCAAGAAAAAGAAGACGGGCAGAGAAGAACACAGAGAAGTTAACCTGGGGTATTAAAAACATACTAAAACAATCTCGGAATTTTAGTATGTGCCGTTTCGTTCCATTATAAAATAAGATAGGAAAAAAAAAAAACTGCTTCCGAGTTTTAGATATCCCTTTGAAATATCTAATGTTCTGCCTTTGCGTCCAAGGAAATGGGCATTTCATTTAAAATGCTCACCATCCAACAATCCGAAAGTCACAGCTAATTCCACGCTGAAACAACTTGCAATCCGCTTCTTTAAAGTCGCAATTGTTTTTATGTAAAGGGAGGGTAATCTAGCTTGTACCGTCCAATACATTTAGCATCATGTTGCTAACGATCGTGCCGCAGCTTAATTGACGCCGCGGTACGAACGCTGGCAGGTCGTAGCTGTATCAGAAATCCTATGTGCACTCCCCCAAAGCGGCATCAAAGATTCATATTTTCGCGCGTGCAGCCGCGCGTGCGCACGCCTTCTAGATAACGCGCCGGTGTCGACACCTGTCGCGATCAATACCACGCGCTTCAGACGAGCCCCTCCGGTCCCAACACTACCCAAGTATTCTAGTACACTGTACTTAGTCTTTCTGCACGTGCGACAACCTTGCTACAGCTCTGCGCGTTTAGAGCACGAGACGGCACGAGCCCTCGCATGCACGGCCGTCTGCCTCCCGTGAAATAAAGTTATGGCGGCGTCACGCATGCGGCGAACGCTTGGTGAGATTGGTCTATAGGGAGTATTCACTGGCGGCCATAGCTGTGTGCGCAAATTCTGAGCGCGTGCAGATGGCGAGCTTCCACAGTTCTTTTGCAACGTGCATTCCGCACCATCGAGAGTGCCGGTCTTAGCAGCCTATTGATGTGAGCTCGTTCTGAGCATGCGCTTTAAACAGCACCCACAAATATGGCGTCCAGTGAATACTTCCTATTGTCCCTGAAAGTGGTTCCACTCCTGGAATGTACGGAGGATGAAAGATGTACAAGCTCCAGTTGCATAGGTTCTGGTTGCAGGCGACGGCGTTAAAACATAATAGTATTTTTTTATTTCTGCCCTGTCGGGCTTGTGAACATTTTATCGAAAGTTTCACACGTCACAGGAACTCGTGGAGAGAATGAACACCGTAATTATAGCTTTATATTTTAAAGGAGTTTATTCCTGGTCTCCGATGGCAGTTGGCAGGAGCAGAGGGAGGAGGTACAGGGAAGACACTGGAAGGTCGGCCGATTTCAACGGTGTCCTTTTCAAATTTGCTGCGCCGTTTCTCGCTTCCGTTGTTGAGCCTCGCGAGCCGGACCTGTTCACGTGTTCATGCTCGGGGGTCCATTTGGCGCGTATTACCATTGCACTCCAAGCGCCACTGCTCATAATATCAAGACGATATATTTTGCCATCGTTACTTAATGAACTGGAAGAAAATGTTGTGAACATCCTTGGGTAATTACACAACATTTTAAATTACATTTCGTTACACACAATCAAATTTTTGCACGTGTTGCCTACCGTGAGATGTATCGTCTACGAATTTGTAATTGTTTTTTGCGCTGGAAGTGTCTGTCAGGGCAATGATATTAGTAGTTGTGCTTGTGTTTTTGTATTTAGTTTCTGCAGGTATCTATTAGAGCGATAATGTCAGCAGTTGTGTACGTGTTTGGGTTTTTATAGTAGCATTTTTTTTCCGATGTTTATTTCTTCGTCAACGTGTGTAAGGAATACCTTTTCAAGCTGCAACACCATCTATGGTCATGATTTCCTTGTTGTTTGTACAAACTAAAATATGAACAAAATCTTAAAACCTCAAATTGTAATTTGCCTGTATCATAGTGGAATAACGCTGACTACCGGGACGAGTGTGGACACCCCAACCTGAATTAATATTTGCAACACAAATGCAAATACATACAACAATATGTCTGGTGCATTCTAAGAAGATGTCAGCAGTATCTTCCGATTATTGATTTATGCCCTTTCTTAAGACACACACAAGCACACTCACGAAGAAAAGACATGCGAAATGCATTTTATAGCAATTACACAATGACACACTAAGTAATTTTTACTCACATTAAAACCTATTAGAGCCAGGTTTACACACAAGGTGATTCAAACTGCGTTTAGTATATTTTTTTTATAAGTTTAATGTTTCTTAGGAGCCAGTCATGCCTTTATAAAAAAATCCAAACAAAACAAAAACACGAAAAATACGTTGTGTCACTAGGAATTTGTAGCGTAAATAAAATACAAATACCATGTTCGAGGTTTCCCTGTGTTTGCTTGATCCTAAGCAACACAGTGAGTTAAGAAAATAAGGAAAAAATTCTGGCTCACGAGTAAACTGTCGACACCACAACAAGTCTTACGTGCAAGAAATATGTTCATTTTGCACAATTGTTTGAATTCAGAGAAATTGTAATGCACTGAGCGCGGTGGTTGACGTTTTCGGGAGTGAGTGGTATTTTAAAAGCGCACTAACCATTCACATTTACTAACATCAGTGTTCGGGTTTTATATGGGTTCTGCCATTATGTGTACGTGTTTTTTTTTTTCTTTTTAAAGTGTATCTTGTGCGTGATTGTGTTCCAGTACTAAGCCTTCGGCTGTTACTGGACATAAGACACATAAATAAATAATTATGTAACGCAGGCATAAGAAGTGCCACCAAAATACGTTTGTCTGTCTTCAACGACAGGACACGTTTTGATACACTCAATATTGCAACAAATCTTTTGAGACTAAAATAGCAATTAAAAATCTTGCCGTAGAAAACCGAGGTGAAGAGTGTTTACGCCGTAAGCTTAATAAACCAACATTTTATAACTATCGGTACGGTACCATAGAGAAAGACAGTGGGATGCAATAAAGCACCAAATGTAGCATGTACTGTGATATTGCTCCCTATGGCAGTGTAGGAAAACAAACTTTAATTCATAAGAAAAAGGCATAGGAGCGGGAGACTACAAACGCACAGCCCTTCCTATTAAGAATAGAGCCAGAATTATTCCAGTCGATCTCATTTGGCACTTTCCTTTGCACTATGGCACATGCCATGCCAACCGAAATTGGACAACTTCACGACTTTGTTCCGGGGGGGGGGGGGGGGGGGGGGAGGTTATAAGACTGCCAGGTAGCTTTTGGAGGCGTGTGAGCTAAGGGGAGGGGGAAAATAAATGCGTAAGTCAAGCTTCGGTTTTTACAAGAAGAGCTTGACGTTCGAGCACGTATTGACGCGATTATGATGTGCTTGTTATTTACGTCGGACTGTTTCAATTAATGTCTAGTCGAAAATCAGCGCTCGACTTTGTCTACTGGTTCTCTCTGTCCTTGTCTTTTGTGCGCTGTATTACCAATTTGTCTGATTAATTAGCCTGCACTATCTCACAAACAAATAATATGTTAGAAGGTAATGTTTTCACATTTACGTGAATTTAGTTAGAGGTATACATCCACCAATAAGAGTGAGATTCAAACAAGGCTATAATTATTCCAATTTTTGTCTTGAAAAAGTTTCTAAACCTTTTGAGACCAAAGCCAATAAAATATTACATTTTTTATAAAATGTTTCTTCTATCGATTGATTACTGTGTGTCAGGGAGCACATGAATCATAAAGAAATATTACCTGCACTAAAAAAGTTTCAAAAATGAAACTCTGCAGAAACCTTCTGTACATGAAAAAAAGAATGATCATCCAAAACTTGCACATAAGCTAATTACAGTTTGTTTTTCTAGTTAATGAAAACATTTGGCGCCGTTCACCACAATATTTTAATCGGAATAATATGTGCGGTGCCGCACTCACGTTCGGGAAATATATTGATAAAGAGCTGATATTTCCACTCGCTTCCCCGAGCAAGCCCGTCATGTGGCCGAGTGGGTACCGTGATTCATTCCCACGCAAAAGGCCTAGGTTCAATGCCTCGGAGCGGACGCACCTTCCATAACGTCGTAGACCACTTGCTGAGCTCGCTGAAAAGTTGAAGTAGCAATCGCCGTTCTGAAGAGGGCAGCTTGGGGTCGACGGCGAGCTGCGAAGACAGCGTGCCGTTGAACTTTAACGGCGAAGGTTCCTCGGAGATTGCTGTAATGGCGGCTGACGCTGGAACTTGCTCGACGCAGCCCATGGCGGTACCCTTCGTTAGGTGCTGCGACTCCTGTCGAAAGTTCGTCACGAGAACAGTTGCACGTCCTTCTTAAAAATCCGCAATGCCTCGTGAGACGCCAGTTCCTCTCCCCGGGAGCAGTTGAACGCTGCCTTCCAGAAGAGCTACGCCGCACTTGGCTTCATCGGTCCCTATATGTTCTAATACACTCGAACGCGTCGGCAGGTTCACGTGGTCGGCGAGGACTCGGACCGCAGATGTCGTTACTTTGGAGTCTTTAGGCGTTCGGATAGGTTTTTGGAGCATCTACTTGTTAACTCCTAGGTAGATAACAGAGCCGTACTCGCATGAAAAGACCGTCCCGAGAATAACGTCCCTAGCGCAGTCCCGTAGAACGGCTTACTTCACCGGGCAGGTCTCCGCGTGAATCTCGACGCGAGCGGTGCACCTCCCGACCGGTTTAATGAGGTGCCTTTCGGCGGTTCGCATTTGAGGTCCGCCCCATGGCGTCGTCAGTTTCCGGAGGCGTCTAGAGAGTGTCCTACTCAACAAGGAGTACTCCGCACCGGTGTCCACGAGCGCCGATGCGTCGCCGCCGTCAATAAGAACGTTGAGGTTGTTGGACACCGCTGCAGTATCGTCGTGTTCAAGCGTGACGGTGTTGGAATGGGCGCTCTGCGACGTTCTTGGAGGCTCTTTTCTTCATCCGTCTTCGGAAACTCCACACCCAGGGGTTGCCGCGATTAGTTTTCCCGGCGGGACATGGGAGACAGGCTTTCTCGGCGGGACCTTTAGACATGCGATGCAGGATGTCAAGATGAAGGCGAGCGGGAACCTCTCTGAGAATCGGGAGCGGAAGACGGCGGACAACGAAGGTATTCCTTGATTTATCAAGGACTATCGCCGTAACGTGGGCGGGGGTCGTTCGGGTGGAACCCGCACATCCCGAGTTGCCGGGGCATCGCCGGCAGATGTGATCGGCTTCCCCGCAGTCAGGAGTACTGTAGCGATGGAGGATCACATCGGGGAGGCGCCTGAAGCCGCACTACGCTCGATAAGACTGCGAAATGTGGTCCCGTGCTACGCTTGATAAGACTGTGCTTTACCAGCCTCCGTACTTTCAAATTCTTTAGTTTGTTTTACTCTGTTTTGTTTTCTTGCACGCTGCACCGAGACGATGATGTTTCTAAAGGGGGGAGTAATGCCATGCGCATCTCCATGGCCAGCGCGCCCGTGGCCGAATGCTTATCGCGCTCGGGTCCCACGGAATGGGCCAAGGTTTAGGTTCAATGCCTCGGAGCGGGTGCACCTTTTTGTTATTTCTGTAAATGCCGCGTTGTGGTATAATCGAGAACCCAGGCTGCTGCTTGTTCGAAGTCTCAATTTTCTACGCGCTGAACCTTCTACTCCGAATATTCCACAAGCCACGCGTGCGCATAAGGGGCTCCGCGTGGCGAGCCGGAGTCAGTCTTGCCCCAGCGCTCGATTCTGCTGTTACGCCGTTATCGAAGCCTGCGACGCTAGCCTTCTTCTATTTTGTTTTGGGCACAAGTTCGTCCCACTAAACGTTTAGTATTCTTCAGTCCTTCGTCGGCTCATCAATAGTCATTCGTGACGATATGAGTCCAAAATTGCAAACAAACATAATGTTAATTCAGTCACTAGACATGGAGTCATTAAGGAATTTATTTTAGGTACACTATTTTTATATATAATATTATCGCCCAGATTGACCGGAAATGATAATGCATGCGAGCGGCATTGACAATGCTTGCGAGCGGAAACAATATCGTCTTTGGTGGGCGACTCGTTGCAGTCTAAAAGTTTAAGGGGAACCAAAACCTGGCACGTAGTTTCGAACCAACAACAATGCGTTTTTTTTTCTAAAAAAAATTGTTAATTTCATTTTTAAAGTTGGATTATGAAAGAGATAAATTTAAATGCTTGGGAATATCGTTAAAAAAAATTAAAACACCCATGTCAATAAACCTTTCTCCGAATTATTTCTAGTGGTAGGTTGCATGTGCAAAATATTAAGGGTATTAATGGCACATATGTACTATATTCAAGACCTAGTACCGCGATCCATGCTTAAAATGATATACATTGCACTAGGGAAATTCGTACTTCAATATTGGATAACAGTTTACGGGCACTGTGCTAAAAATTAACAACTAACTAAAGATAAAATCGACTCAAAAAGTATAGTTAGGAATATTGGCTACCGAAGCAAAGAAACTGATCTCTCAGATTTTATGCATAAAGAACTAGAATGTTAAGTTTCGGAGATCAAATGAAGTATGATAATATTATAAAACTTTTTGAACAGCAAATATAGGCGGGAAAATGAAAAAGAAAGAACATCGAGACAAAATAAAAAAATCTTGATTGATTTTTAAGGTCCAAACATGGATAGGCCTCAAGGAAATATTTCGTATCCAAGCTTTTTAATAAATTACCGGATGAGCTACATAACATAAAATCCCCTAGAATGAAAAACAAAAATAGCAAGAAGATAGATAATTGAACAGGGAGAAATGACCCATAAAATGTGATAGGAATAAACAATTGAGTATCCCCTAAAACGAATAATATCAAAGGTTCTATTTTCTCTTCATTTATTAGAATTACCTTTTCACAAATTCTAGTATCCCTCACTATATCTAAATACTAGTTCAATATGATTTACGTGTTTTACATATTTAATGATCAAGTTAGAGGAAATAATATACGCTGTAAAAGGAGGTGGAACTGCAGTAATTTATACTTACATTGGTGTGCTCTGTTGTTTTTCGTTATCTGCGTAGTAAAAAGCAGATGCACCTGTCGCGTCCCACGCACAATCCATGATTGGCTTAAGTGGACTTTATATTGTATTATTTTCAAAGAATGTAAATAAAGATGGTCTTTGTATTTTATTTCATTGTATTGTATTGTATTGTACTGTATTGAATTTATAAACTAGCAAGTCTTGCCTTGGCAGCTTTTGCAAACACTGTTATACTTCCTATTGTTCTCAAACCGTTGCTATAAGGTTCTTGTTTGGGGTACAACAATGTTCAATTATAAAATAGCACTAATCTCAGGGAAAAAAGTTGTACGAACACTCAAATATGTAGGGGTAACCTAAGAAGAGAGGGCACTCAGCCATCCTTTATAAGAACAATAAATCAGTGGGCTACTTTACATGATGTTAAGTAATTTATATATTAAACCAACGTGTTATCATCGGCAAAACGGCAAAGAGAAACAGCAGAGTAAAATTGAAAAGTTTTATTTGTGTTCATTTTGGAAGGAGTGGAGATAGCAAAAAAGTAACAATTTGGTTGCTCTACGAGCCTCTGTACCCCCGCAGCGGAACAGGGAAACACATGCTAAAAACACAGAAGTATGGTACATTTATAAAGCAAGACCAGAAAAAACTATATACTAGTGTGACAAAAAAAAAGAAAAAAAAAGACATGCAATTTATTTATAACTCGACTATTTAAAGAGCACCTGTGGAAGAAACAATTATAGAAATATTGAAGATAAAATTTGTGGGTGCTCAATATTCCTATATGAAGTTAACAGAAACGATTTAGAAGTACCCGTTGCGTCGTGTTAAAGAAACACCCTGTACTGTGAGTAATTACGAAAGGCAGAATCCACATTAGGAAGCAATTATTTTAATAAATACCCTATCCGAAATAAGTTTTAAGCACTCATTCACGATATAAAAAAATCCAGCGCACAACTGTGGGGCGGCGATATAAAATTCCCATAAAACCTTAACGATATTGTACCACGAACGAAAAATGTCTCATAAAGTGTTTGATAAATATTCTGAAACGGGCTGTTTGTACCACATGATAGCTTTTAAATACTTAATGCCTATTTCTGAAAATTACGTGTTATATTTGCATCATTCTATTTTTATGTGTGTTTTTCTACATCATGCCGAAGATTTGGACCATTATTTCTGTGCGCGTGGCTTTGAGCTGAATTCTTTTCCTTCCTATCATGTACTGTAAAGCGTCGGAGACTCGTTGGATTTTTGTAGTCAATTGAAATAAACCTCTTTTAAAAAAAGTGAAAGCTGTTTACAACTTCCTGTAACGCCGTATTAGAGCGCAGCTCTTGAGGAGGAGGAGGCAAGGTTACTGGGGGGGGGGGGTCAAGTGACCTCGGGAGGGGGGGTCACGTGACCTCGGGGGGGGGGGGGGGGGGGTCACGTGACCTTGGGAGGTCACGTGACCTGGGGGGTCACATGACCTGGGAGGTCACGTGACGATTACGATGACGTCATCAGTGACGTCACTTATGACGTCATGAGTGATCATGACGATGACGATGCGTATGCTGATGACGTCATTGATGACATCATCAGTGACGATGACGATGACGTCATCAGTGACGTCACGCGTCCCATAATGCACCGCGTGGTTACGCCGACGCCACTCAAGCCGGAAACGGGCGTCTAAGAGCTGCGCTATAAAACTGTGAAAAAAACATGGGCTTTTTCTTGCACTATTTGGCAGAGGCAGGAATAACACGGAATGTATTCCATGTTGGTTTATCGTAAGGATGCACAGGCGAACTTAGCATGCACATTTCGAGTTCCAGCGGCGAGTACGAGCTTTCGACGTGTAGGCGCCGGTCTTTCCGGATCATTTTACAGTGAACGTTCTGCTTGGGACACCCTTTACATTCGAGTTCATGAGCTCACAAAACTGCTGTAAAAAAAAAAAATTGAAAGCCGTTTACAACTCCCTGTATTGCCGAATCAGAGCGCAGCTCTTGAGGAGGAGGTGGGAAGGGTACTGAGGGGGGGGGGGTCACGTGACCTCGGGGGGGGGGGGGTCACGTGACGATGACGATGCCGATGACGTAATCAGTGACGTCAATGATGACGTCATAAGTGATGATGACGATGTGGATGCCGATGACGTCATCAGTGACATCATTGATGACGTCATCAGTGACGTCACGCGTCCCATAATGCACTGCGCGGTTACGTCGACGCCAACGCCGACGCCAACGGCGACGCCGACGCCGCTCAAGCCGGAAACGGGCGCCTAAGAGCTGCGCTCTAAATAGAAAGCTTTGTTTTTACAGGCAAAGGGTTATTCTTCATATATTTGAGCAGCCACAAAAACGACTAAATATGCAGGTCAGCTTCAGAGACTCAAGTGCTAACTTGCGAGCAACGTTCACATGAATAGGTTTTTAAAGCTTTGAAATGCGTGAAAAGCAAGAAATTCCACAATTTTTTTCCGTCTGTCCATCTGTCCGCGCATTTATCGCTAAAGTTAGTGGGAAAACGGATATCACAAGACCTATACAAGAATTCAGTTTCTCGGCTACATTTAGCGGGAAATTTGATGTGACGTGACCCGACATCACGGGACATACAGACCAATTCAGTTTCCTCGCTATATTTGGCGGAAAAATTGACGACACGTGATTTATACACCATATCAACTTCTCTGCTAAATTTGGCGGGAAAGTGGCGTTACCTGACCTATATTATGTAAACGACTTAATTTTCGTGGGCTGAAATTTTCGCGAATCGGGCCAAAGCTGAAATTTCGAAATTATTCGCGAGTTCTAATTTTGGCGAATCGAGTGTAGCTTCCGTAGTGTTCACATATTGCCCGAATTGTTCGCGGGACGTATTTTTCGCGAATTGTAGGCGATTCGCGAAATTCGCGAAAATTAGGTCCTCGCGAACATTTAGTTGTTTACAGTATTTTGGAAAAATTGACGTCACGTGACCGGTACGTCAGCTCAGTTTCCCTGCTAAATTTAGCGGGAAATTGACGTCCCGGGGCCTCTACACCAATTCAGTTACTCGCTAAATTTAGCGAGAAAAATCACGCCTTATGACACAGACACCAATTCAGTTTCCCTGCTAAATTTAACGGGGGAAATCAATGTCATGTGACCTGACGTCACTTGAACCTTTACTCCAATTCAGTTTTCCCGCTAATTTTGGCGGGAAAGTGGCGTCTCAAGACGCCACTTGACGTCACGTGACCTAAAAACCTTGGGGAAGTTGACGACATGTGACCTCTTCGTCTACTCAGTTTCCCCGCTAAATTTAGCGAGAAAATTCACGTCTTGCGGTCACAACATAAATTCAATTTCCCCACTAAATTTAGCGGAAAATTTATGTTACGTGACCTATACACCAATTCAGTTGCCCTCTAAATGTAGCGGGAAACATCACGTCTTGTGACCTAGACACCAATCTAGTTTCCCCGCTAAATGTAGCGGGGGAAATCGGTGCCACTTGACCTGACGTTGCGTGACTTACAGAACCATTCAGTTTCCTCGCTACATCTAGCGAGAAAATTTGCGTTACGTGACACACCAAATCCCTATAATGCATTTCATGCATTATTGAACTTTAAAGATAAAGGCCGCTGCCAAATATTTTTCAGAGTGCAGCTCTGATATAGGCGCCTGTTTCCGGGTTTGGCGGCGTCGGCGCCGGCGTAACCGCGCTAAATGTAGCGGGAAAATTGACGTCACGTGACCTCCACACAAATTCAATTTCCCGAATTTAGCAGGGAACCTTCCCGCTAAATCTAGCGGAGAAACTGAATTTGTTCATAGGTGATGTGACAGCAAGTCATGTGACATCATTTTCCGCGCTAAATTTAGCGGGAAAACTGAATTGATGTAGAGGTCACGTGGCGCCAATTGTTTTGATACGTTTAGCTGGGAAACTGTGGGAGGAGGAAAGGGTACGGAGGAGGAGGAGGAGTGGCATACCCTCCCCCCCGTACTCTCCCCTCCTCCTTTCAAGAGCTGCGCTCTAATTTTGCTTTACAGATTTGTAAACTTCTTTCACATTTACATATTTTCATTAAGAAATTTTCTTAAAAGTAAACAGTTGACAAAGATCTGTCTGGTTAGGAGTAATTAATTATTAAAAAAGTTCAAACACCAACCAAGCCCTTCTATGGGACCCTACGTTCCAAAGCCGATTCGGTCAATTCTCCAGGGGCTCAACGGCCATAGCCGTAGTTGCCCCTGAAGAAGAGGCCGAATTGGCTTCGGAAGTTAATTAATTAAACCCTACAGAAGGGTTTAATTGGTGTTCAAACTTTTTAATAAAATCTTTTGTGTTTGTTTTACTCTCTTCAAATGTTATCGTTTTAGGTCAGGGTTCAGGCCGCGCTCCTTGTCCAATTGACGCGCCAGGGCCTTCCAGTCCTTCATATATTCGAGGAAGCGGCGGGTGCAAAGTGTTTTGTCCACAATCATAGTAAGCCTTTCTTCGAAGCGACCGATGAAGTTACGCTCCAAGCTTGTTCCCAGCTGGTACTGCGGAAACAGAACAAGATATAACGTAAGATGTAGACATTTGAAATCCGCTTATTTTTAACAGGAAGCTCCAGAATATTTCATCACTGACTCTACTGCCTAACTTGAAACATTTCATTGAAAGGTAACGTGAGGCCGGTATGCGTTCTGGGTGGTCGAAATTGTGTTTTTGAACTTTCACGTTTTGCTAAAAAAAACAAATGAAATGAGGTAATGATTTAGAATAAATATCATAGGAAGGAATGGAATAGAAAAGTATCTGGCAGTTGTTATTGAGAGGTTTTTGCCTACTTCAGCGGATCTGACGAGAGCAACGCAATTTTCGTTGAGCATGGCAGCGCTGAAAACGCCCCATGCGGAGTTTTATTTGCTCCGGCCGGCGCTTTCTTACGGCAACCGATGTGCCTGAAACAGTGTTGCCAATTTAGCGGTTTTTTTAGTCGTTCTTCGGGAGAAGTGGCCATTGTGCGGGCGGCGGGCATTTTTAGCGATTTTCAAGTCATGTTAGCATTTTTTACTGGAGGTCTCAAATGTACCCAAATTTACATTCACGAATCATAAAAAAAACTTAATTTGTGTTGTAAGCTAGAGTCATGGTTTAAAATAGAACCACACACACGAAATAATTAAACGTGTAGGGACGAAGATAGATAGTACTGTTATCTGTACTGTTTGCCTTTTTGTGTTCGTAGAGTCATGATCTTTCCCTTTCCTCAGTCTGTCTTTTTATTTTCGTAGAGCCATGAGGTAAACGTTTTAGCTTACTGGCAGCAAAATTCGTGTCAGTAATAGCAACGCTTGAGACGCCATTGGCATATAACAGTGGCAAACCTCGAAACATATCTTCAACTAATTTATGCGTGAATGTATGAGTTCGTTTTCCAAGTCTCCCAGATAAAATGGGCCATTAAACATGCACACAAATTCAGAAAACACGGGGGAGATATCGTTCTAAGCTTCGAAATTAGAGTTTGGAAGGTCCAGGCAACGGTAGACGAGTCAGGAACCCCGGAAAATATAACATTTTCTAAAGCATGCGAATCTGGACACTGAAGCTTCCAAATGTAAAACATATTGCACTAATGATCGGAACGATGGAGGTGAATGTCGGTAGGTTTGGCAGACAATGCACATGGTAACACAGGAGTGGTAACAGTGAGATTATGCTATGAACATCGGTTTGTGCATGAAAGCAATTTGTGTGTAACAACTAAGACCCTTTCAAGGGTCTTGTAAAAAAAAATTACGATATTTTGCACTAAATATAGCAATACATTATGTGTGCCATGTACTGAGTGGTTTTAAGCGGTTTTCCAGAATTCCTACAGCTGGTTTTTGATATTTGCGTTGGCAACACTGGCTTGTATATTATACGTACAACAATAGCATAGGAATGGAGTTTGGAAATCCCGAATTTTTGCTTTTTCCATCCATTCTCAATACATTCTTCTCAACATCTTATAATACCTCATAAAACCGCCAGAGTTTTATGTTATGAGAAGAATGCAATCTCTTTAAAATAAAAATATTTTTTTTTATCGAACACGGGTTTATCGAACAGGGTTAACACTCGGGCTAATGTAAAAATGTAGGGCTTTTCAGATAAGGAAAATCAAAGTGGTGTCGCGTGCATTGTTTGTTGTTAATTAATTTTTTAATGTGAGGTAGTAACACATGCCACAAAACAGAACAGTCCTTACTTCTGCAAGACACTTTCTTGTTTCCGTGAGAAAAGTGGCGTATAAGAGGAGGTGAAAACAACGACTTTCCTAATTGCACGTTGACGTAGCTTCGAGGGCCGGAAGAATGAATGATACTACCTTTTATCTAGTCAATATTTGTTTTTGTCAAACACACTCGAATTGATCTGGTATAATTAGCTAAAAGAATTTTATTTTAGTTCATTCCTAAAAAAATAAACATAGCTTCTGGAGGAATTCTTTTCTATTGAGGCATTTTGGGCGACCTTCTAAAACATTTTAGAACTGTAGATCAGAGTATATCATGCCTTCTGCACTTCCAACAAAAAATCAAGTCTCTCCACTGTTTTAACTTATATTCTCGCATTGTGCCCGGAATTTTTTTTAAATCGAAAAAGTGAAAAGTCTGAAATTTTTACGCAATAATATAAAAAACTAATTACGCTCGATCTTTTTAAAATGCATTTAATACATCTTGAGAATCGGTAACTTCAAATCTGAAAAAAATGTTGCCTTATATCGTTTTAAGGTAAAAAAAAGAAAAACGTCTACAACACCCTGTAACGCCGAATTAGAGCGCAGCTCTTGAGGAGAAGGAGGCAAGGGTACTGAGGGGAGGGTATACCCCTCCTCCCTCCCCCTCACCTCTTCATCCTCCATGCTACTCCTCGTCCCCTCCTCCCTCCTCTTGCTCCTCCTCCTCCTCCCCTCCTCTTCCTCCTTCACCTCCTCCTCCCCTCATCCTTCAAGCTCCTCTCCTCCCCTCATCCTCCTCCTCCTCCCTCCACTCCTCCTCCTCTCTCCTCCTCCCTCCTCCTCCGCTCTTTTCTCCTGCTCTTCCCCCTCCTCCAGCCCTCCACCTCCTCTCCTTCTCGTCCTCCCCCTCGTCCTCCCCTCCGCCCTCCTCCCCCTCCCCTCCCCTCCCCTCGTCCTCCCCCGTCTCCTCCTCCTCCAGCGCACGCGGTGCATCGTGGGAATTGTCCCATAATGCACCGCGCGGGTCGCGATGTAGTATGGGACGTTTCCCATGATGAACCACGCGCATCATGTGCGAAGGTAGCCTGCGACAAACGCACAGCCTACCTTCGCACAAATAATGAAGGATTATAGGGAATCTACGCTACAGCTAATCAACAAGAGAAAGGAATACGAGAAACTCAGGAAGAAACTCAAAGAAGAAGAGAGCAATCTATTCAGAGCAGCGGTGGAAAGACGCAAAGAAATTGCCATGGTGCAGGAGGAGACCGACATAATCGACAGATACTCGTCTTCCACGTCATTTTCACCACCACCACCAACACAATCCCAATACAAACCTCAGCAGCAGCAACTGAGGTCGACACCCAGCACATCGGCAAAAACGAACAACAACGAATCAAGCACAAACGATTCCACCGCGACATCACACGCCCCTACGATGGAAGAAAAAATAATGAAGTTTATGCAAACGCTGCAAACCCAAATTCAAGCCCAAATGCAAGCTCATACGGAGGTAATTAACAAGAGGATGGAAACGTACGAATATATCCTGACCCAACATGGTCTCACCAAATAAAAAGAAAACGAAGAGTGGCCCTTTATCAATTCTACAGAGTAATTGTAGAGGGCTGAAACAGAAGCGGGAAAAACTCAACTTATGATTAGCGGAGAACCCACGAGATGTCCTACTAATACAAGAAACGAAATGTGACGCCATCTATTTAAGGGGATACAACAAATTTCTCGCACCGTGTATTCACCACAAACAAAAGGGCAAAATAATAGTACAAGCACAAGCCGGGATATACCTCGACAAGGAGCTCGCTTTCACACAAATAGACACCAGCAAGTGGTGCAATGCCTCTCAAGAAGTCGTAGCGGTCCGAACGGAGATAAGCGAGAAAAGAATTTGTCTTGTGCCCACGTACGCCAGACCATCCACCCTTGAACACGAGAACGATGACTATTCGTGGATGCAAGAAATTAGGCGGTCCTTTCCCAACGACGACCGACAACGGGATGGTAATCGGTGGAGACTTTAACGCTCCAAACACGGAATGGAACTACACAACAACCTCCGTCAAAGGACAGAAACTGGCAGATTCATATGAAAGTGCAAATCTACTCTTAATCAATGACTTATCAGCCAACACCAGATATGCCACAATTCAGAAACACGAAGATACCACACCAGACCTGACTTTCACTACCCAGAAACTCACAGCGAACTGGGAACTGATGAAAGACACATGGGGAAGTGACCATCACCCTATAGAAATTCCGATCGAAAACGTCGAAAAGCACAAGAGAAAAAGAACAAGAACTGTCATATGGGAAAGATTCAGAATAAAAATGACAGAGGATTTACAGTACGAATCCACTGAAGCGTTCACCGAACTCATGCTAAGGGCCACAGACGAGGCCACCGAGAAGCGGCAAGTCGACTTCGACGCACCAATCTCAGACACCAGACTACTGTCTTTGTGGCACCAACGATCCAAAACGCTCGATGAGTACAGACAAACTAAAAATCCCAATACGCTCAAATTGGTCAACGGGTTAACGACCGAGGCCAAAGAATACTCGCGGAAACTAAGTCAAGACAACTGGTTCTCACTATGCGAATCGTTTGACGAGCATACATTGCTTGCAAAGGTATGGGCAATTTTTAATGCCATGTTCGGAAAGACTAAAACCAAACAAACAATACCAAACATGGCCCTCGGTCAAGATCTAACAATAGAAGAGATTGCCGAAGAAACTGGGTCGATATTCTTCCCCCAACCGGCAGAGACACCAGATCAACAAATATACGAGATGGAAGATGTCGACGTGAACGACCCGAGTAATGTAGATTTCGCACCTTGGGAATTGGAGGCGGCGATATAAAAAGGAAAAACAAAAAGCACACCCGGACCTGATCAAATCAGCGGAAGCATGATCCGGAATTTACCTACGGAAATCAAACAGAAATTACTCGGATGGATAAACAAAATATGGAACCTAGGAACGATATCAGATAACTGGAAGTTATCATGGGTGACACCAATTCCCAAACCAGGAAAGAATCCAACGTCACCACAAAACACAAGACCCACATCACTCACATCGGTGCTATGTAAACTAATGAAGAGAATGGTTCTTGGCCGCATCGACTGGATAACAGAAGAGAAAGAAATCTTTCATCCGGCACAAACCGGTTTTAGAAAACATCTCGGGACACCTGACATCTTTCTATTCATTCAATCGGGAGTTCTAAAATATCTGACAAAGCACTATCAAGTACGAATCCTCGTGGCCGTAGGACATCAAAAAGGCCTGCGATTCGCTCCCACACCAAGCCATATTCGATAGCCTCAAATGCCAAAAAATACTGGGTGAGCCACTTAATTTTGTTAAAACTTTTCTGAAACATAGAACGTATGCCGTTAAAGTAGGTCAGCACCTCAGCTCAGTAAAGTCCAACAACATCGGCGTACCCCAAGGATCGGTAATATCACCGACCTTGTTCAAACTCGGAATGGCTCCATTGCTGTGGGAGCTTGACAAAATAGAAGGACTCCACTGTAAGGTATATGCGGACGGCATAACAACATCAACAAACAGAGGACACTCGAAACGCCAGCAAGAAATCCTGCAAGGGGGATTAAACACGATCGATAGGTATCTCAAATCGATTGGACTTAATCCATCGCCAGAAAAGACCCGATACATGATTTTTGGCTATAAGGCACCTGCCAACGTGGAACTAAAATTTAACGGGAAAGCTATCGAAAAGACAGATGATCACCAAATACTGGGAATAACAGCCAATGTTAGGAACGACCCAACTAAATGGATACAAAGAATGACCAAACGTGAAAACAAGGAACATCGCTAATCAGAAGAATCGCAAACGGACTTGGAGGGGCGGGAAAAAAAAAGGGCTCGAACACTGACTCAAACAGTGCTCATCTCCAAAATTATGCATGGGCTAAGATTTTACAAGATCGATAAAAAGAACATGGAGAAACTGGAACGTTTACTAAACGATGCGAGACGGTGCATTGCAGGATTGCCGCTAAACGTCAAGATAGAAGAATTAAACAAATGCCTCCCTTTCCCGAGTTTTGAGGAATTACGAGCGACACAGCAATAAATGCACAAAATTAGGATGCTGAATACGAAAGCAGGGCGACGTATCATGAATCTGCTAAATCAAGACACGAGCGAATTGGATGACTTTCCGGAACAGATACCACCGCGGGAACGGATAATGGTAGTTCCAGGCACGCGCATTCCCAAGAGCATGGGCCCTGATCACCGGGAAAGAAGAAGAAGAAAATATGCCAAAACACACTACGAAGAAACTGAGCTAATCCGCAATGACCCCAAGGTAGCGATATACTATACGGACGCGGCGGTCAGCAACAATAACGCAACGGTAGCCTTTCACCTCCTAAATATAGGAACATGTGCATACCCAACAGTCGCAGATACCCCGGAAGAAGCCGAAGCGCAAGCAGTCTTGGCTGCAGTAGAACACGCAAGCAGCAATACAATAGAAAAGAATAACCATATTTACCGATTCACAAGAGGTTATTAGAGTATGTAAGGTACAACATGCGGTAAGCCGGACAATGCGAAAAATCCTAAAGGCGGCAATAACAACACTGAAGAAGAAGAATGCAATGATACTCCAGCTTTGGATCCCGAAACATACGGGGATTAAGGGAAATGAGATAGTCAACGAAGTCGCGAAAGTGTATAGTTGTTCCCTCCTTTCCAACAGACCAGGCCAATCTCAACGAGATCACTCGTACTCTAATGTGTTAAAAAGTTTGAGTAAAGAATGCGATCCTATAGGAAGTATTCACTGGCGTCCATAGCTGTGTGCGCGACTGCTGAGCGCGTGCTGATGGCTAGCTTCCAGGGTTCTTTAGCAATGTGCATTCCACACCGACAAAATGGCCGGTCTTAGCAGCCTATTAATGGGGGCTCGTTCCGAGCATACGCTCTAGAGAGCAACTACAAATATGGCGCCCAGTGAATACTCCTTATAGCTACCATAAATAAGACAAAGAAACAACTACCGCAGCAACTACGAAACAGACATCCCGAAGAACAGGACCCCATCCCTTCTGGACTCAAAAGATACCAAACAATTCTTTTGAGAAGGGTAACGACTGGGAGTGCTATAACTCCACACCTCCTCAAGAAATGGGAGACACAAGCAAAGTTGAGACAAGACTCGAAATTCAGACCAAAATTACCAGAGTGTAACTTTTGTAGAGAAAAGACTCCAGCAAATATCGATCACCTCCTGTGGGACTGCAAACACTTCAGAAGAGAAAAAGAGGATGCATATGAAACAATAAATCACGAAGATAAGCCCAAAAACCTCAATGAATGGATAAAACCAGCAGGGGATTCCGGAAGAAGACTTCAACTGTTCAGATCCGTCATTTCCTACCTGGAGAAAACGGGCCTCAGTAAAACATTTTGAATTTTTTCTTAGGCCACGCCGTAGAGCAATTGCCTGAGCTTTAATTATGAAAGAAATAAACGAATTTCATCATTATATTTCATCATCATCGTCCTCCTCCTCCTCTTCCTCCCCTTCGCCCTCCTCCCCTCCCCCTCGCCTCCTCCCCCTCGTCCTCCTCCTCCTCGCCTCCCTTCCCCTTGTCCTCCTCCCTCTCCTCCTCCTCCGCGCGCGGTGCATCATAAGAAATGTCCCATAATGCACCGCGCGGGTCCCTGATGACGTCACACGCGACGTCACGAGGGTCCAGCGCGGTGCATTATGGGACATTTCCCATAATGCACCGCGCGGTTACGCCGACGGCGACGCCGCTCCAGCCGAAAACAAACGCCTAAAAGCTGCGCAAAAAAAAAAAAAACCTTAACCAGGCACCATTGGGGGGGGGGAGGGGGGGACTGTTTGAAGAACTAGTCGGTGGCCTACCGTCGACTACTCTCGTTTTCACCTCAATAGAGGAGCAAGTTTTGCGTATTGTTCATGCGCCGCACGAAGTAGTTCTTACGAGATTTGTTGTCGGAGGAAGAAGCGATGCTTTGGCGTTTTCAGCGTGTTCGTCTTGATTTGATAACATAAATGATATATCTAATGTAAAATGAACTCTCATATATGTTAATACTCTACAGAAAGGGGGGAACTAGTAATGCTCCGCGAGGAGCCGGACCTCTTTTACAACGGTTCCTGAGGTGAAAACGAGTACAGTCCTTAGCATAGCTCCCCCCCCCCCCCCTAACGGTACGTGGTTAAGAGTTTCTTTTAGAGCGCAGCTCTTAGGCGCCCGTTTCCGGCTTGAGCGGCGTCGGCGTCGCCGTCGCCGTCGCCGTCGGTGTCGCCGTCGGCGTAACCGACGGGTTACGCCGATGCAACCCGTCGGCGACGCCGTCGGCGTTGGCGTAACCGCGCGTTGCGTGCAACCCAGGTTGCATTCAGTTCAAGTTGCATGCAACCCGCAAGAGTCGCCGGGTTGCGTGCAACCCGGCGACGCCCCCGAGGCCACGTGAACGCCCCCCCCCCCCCCCTCCCGAGGTCACATGACCCCCCCTCATTACCCCTCCCTCCTCCTCCTCAAGAGCTGCGCTCTAATTTGGCGTTACAGAGAGTTGTAACGCCCTGTAAGCTTTCATTTTCTTGCCTTAAAACAAAATAAGGCAACATATTTTGTACACATTCCGAATTGAAAGATTCATAAATTACAGCTACGAAGATTGACAATAGTTACTTGTTTTTGCCGCACAAGGATTGCATACTTTAGAATTTTTTTATAAAAAAAAAAACACTTCCTAGCGCAATACGAATATCAATTACAACAGTAGAGGGCTTATCTTTCTGTTGAAATGCAAAAAGCGTAATGCACTATTTGCACGTTAGGGAAGCGAACTCTGGATAGTAGGTCACCCCCACTCCAGTGTCCTCTCCGCTGAAGTGGAAAGAGGTGCGAGGAGCTCCCCCCAAAACTCAGCATGTCGCCGACTAAATTTCTTCCGGAGCACCATTTGCAAGTGATGTGGTAGCACTAGGTGGCATTTGTGAGCAGCCATCACGGAGCATTATAATAAAACGTGCGAGCTTTTTTATTAGTGGCATAGCTGATATTGCGTATGAAAACTGAACTTTATGGCGTGTTCGGTGGTTAGGTTGTTGTACCTCGTTGACTTGTTCATTGCGCCATTTAATGGATAGTGTGCCGACAAAAATAGTTTGATTTAATTTTCTAGATATCGTTTTACTCAGTTTCCCCTTACTATGGACGGCAGGGCACGTAGCGAGTGATATGTCGGCCAATTAAACGCACCGCGTGACAATGCGATGCCGCACCTTTCTCAAATTTCACGTGACGCTCACGTGGCATTAAAATGTCTTTAGTAAAGTCCCTCGATGGTTCGTTTTACAAGCAACGAATACTAAACGAATGGCTAAGCACATTCCGGAGGAAAGAAATGGTGTCATTCAGTTCCCTCTTTTGCTGCGAGCCGCCATTCCTTCCCTAAAATCTGCACCGTCACGCAGCTGGCGCTTCAAAGGATGTCGCTACTTGAAGGCGGCACTTATCTAGGAACTTTAATCTTCAATGGCTCGTAGCGCCCTCTGTGGTTCATAGTCTGCTAACGCGCACTACTGGAAGAGGAGACGCTACGGACGCTTCTGCGCCGACCGATAGCGTACGTTGTCGAGGAGGGAACGGTAAGGGCCGTGTCGAAAAGAACTATGACGAAGAAATGGGAAGCTAGGTAGCGCCATTAAGGCGGCGTTGCGACGCCACGCAAGTGATACACATGGCGTTTGCGACGTCGCTGCACATGCGAAATGTCTAGATCGCGCAGCGGTAGGCCTCGTGCGAACTAAAATAATAAATGAAGAAAGCTTCGTAGACAGGCCTGTTTCCTTTCTCAGTGGACCTTTTCCGAGAAGCGTTCTGCGCACGCGCTAGCGCCCGTTGCCATGCGGCGGAAGTCGGCACGAAAAATCGAGGAAATTCGGAGGGAGGTTGTGGGATCAGCGAGTAGAACACGTAATTGCAGTATATATATATATTTGTGTTACACGAAAAAAATGAAAGTGGACGGAAAGAAAAACACGACGTTTAGGTGGACGCCACGGATGCCCCTCTTTAAAGTCGCGTTGGGTACGCGCCGCAACTCAGAGACCGAAGAAACTGGTAGCGTAGCTCCCATTATTGATTGGTAGCCCAGGTAAGTCACTTCCTCGTTTTTTAGTTCGTGCAGCCACCGCCTGGTGCTGTCGGTATCTGGAAAAGGTTCATTCTATAATGCGACAGGGTTTTTCTTGGGCACGGATGCTGACGTTAGGTAGCGCAAGTGATGGAGAGGCAAAAATAATAAAGCTGGCTTTTGTTCCATCGTCTCAGTACGCTCCTTTCGGTATTGATCACGTGTTTGCGTGCCAATATCTCGAGAACCATCTTCTATAAATGCTCGATATTTATATCGTTTTACAGCTGCGTGCAAAGTACATATTCTAGAAGTACAATCATTTCGTAGGAGTGTCTGAGATACGGACCTGCACATTTCGCAGATAATAATAGGTGAATGTGCAATACGATTGAGATTTTTAATATTATACACGTAATGTAATGATCAATTAATGTCATTTCCCGCACCTTAATTTCTCCCAGACATAATTTATCGGTATTAATAAACTTCCCATAATCGCGAGTCTTAGAATGACGTCTTCGCCATGCGCCAATTCAGAGGTTTGAGCTCGGAGCATGCGGAATTTCGACGACGCTATTTTTTCTTCGTAAGCAAAGTTTTTGGGTACGCTATTCTTAATGTTTATGTAATTTAATAATGGTGTTACTACAAAAGGGTGGTGCGTGAATATGGCAGTGTCTTTCTTTTTACGATCTATGACTTCTCAGTGCTAGCAACATTTTCTTTATAGACAAAATATTTTAGCATTTTTTTAAAGTACATATTAGTCACTTACGTAGAAAATATTGAGTGAATTAAAAATGTTAACACGACAGTCTCTGATCGATCTTATATGAAATCACCCAAGAGCATAATATAGGGTGTATCCAGCGGACCTTCCGCTGTAAAACGAGTTGGAGAAATCGGCGTCCTCACATAAAAAGATCAAGTTTTCACCGAATGTTCACTGAGCAGGTCAGTTGTGCCATGTGAAATTGCAAAATGCAGTTCTCTATCTGTAAAAAAAGGAGAAAAAAAAGAACAAAAATAACTTACCAAAGTCCCAAAGTCCACGTTAGACCAGTTCACAGACGATCGAGTTACCGACGCTGTTGCAAGATCACCTCAAGGGCACACGACGCGAGAGCGCGCGACACAAGAGCGCAGCGACACGAGAGCTCTCCACCACAGCCTCCTATATATTGACAAAGCGTAGCATATTGCCACGAGAGGCGGCCGCCGAAATGGAAAAGGTGGAGCGGCAGACAATGGATGAGAGGAGTACCACGTGACTGGCGCCCCGCTGCGGCGAGACGCCGAAACACACTTCGCCCGAGCGAACAAGTGCGTTTCGGGTCCTCGCCGTTGCAAAAAAGCTCTGCGCTGACGTCCGTGTTCCCCGAATAACGGCTCTTTGATGCTGTGTGCTACCAGATCTTCGCGCTTCAAATCTGCGACCGGGCACTCTATTTCTCCGTGCTCGCATTGCCAGGCTTTGTGAGTATAGAGGAGGATATGGCTCAACCAGTTTAGCGCGAGACACTAAAGCGCTATTAGAGCCATTGAATGGGTTGCAATATCTGGATCTTAGCATTTTTTCTTTTTCTTTTTTTTTTAATCTTGCAACAGCAGCCACATGCAGGACGAAATTGTATGAAGCCTTAGAAAGATCGTCGTATCCAACCATAGAGTCTAAGATTCATCTCGGTGCGCCATTTTCTCTGGGACCATCTTGAACGGGATTATTATGACCAGTATTTTTTTGCCCGCCCCCCTTCTCCGTGCCCTGACAGGGTTAGTAGATTGGGCTATCAATAGCCGAATTGGGTTATTTGTTTATAATTGGCATCAACATAGGATGATGGCCATCGTTGGTTAAATTTTCGGGCATTTACAAATCGCTGCTTGGAATCGGCAGCAGATACCCTCAAATGAATTTTGGCCGGTAAAAACGTAAGTCGAAATTTTATTTTGAATGTAAACGATATCATCATGTTCATAGTTTCTGAAAAACCTTTATAAAAATACTCGCTCAGAATTGTCCCCACAATCGCATCGAGCCTGCAGAACACGACGTCTTGAATGCCGCCTTCTTTAGTGAGCAGGGACCCCTTAGGTACCATCCTCGAAATTTTCCACGACGAGCACATGAGCTCTCGTGTCGCGCGCTATTAACTTGTGGCGCCATCTCCATATAGGCGCAGCGAGCAGACGGCCTACTTCGCCGTCTGCGCGGGCCTAGGTTGAAGAAAGGGTGCATCTCAAGCCATGGGGAGCTGTCGCAATTTAACGGCGGACTCCTCCTACCAACGTACTTCCTGCGGAAATTTGTCGCAAGTGCGCTTGCGCTGCGTTTTCGCGTGGCGAGGAGGAAAGCAGGTGGAAATTCGGAGACATTTGAATACAATCAAAGCTTTTGGCACCTCCTCGCAGTTCACATTGCAAATGGGGCCCATAAACCACGTGACGCCGATCGGCAAGTTGGAAATTGTAATGCAGGCTCTCTGCCGTCGGTAACTTGGATGTCTGCGAACGGGCCTAGCGTAAACTTTGGTAAGTTTTTTGCCTTAATCTTTCACAGGAAAACACCTACCCCACGCCTTGAGATTTCACACGCTAAGTCAAAACACACCAGGTTTTGAAGAAAAAATAAACTTCGAAAAGACGGAACCCTACCTATGATATAATATACCCCCCCCCCCTTCCCTTTCCCAGATGGACATCCTGACCATCTCAGCGTCCCATTCGAATAATATTCCCTGCGACTCCGCTGTAACGCACCAGGAACCGAACGCGCCACGAAATTCAATTTGCTTAAGCGATATAAGCCACACAACTAAAAAAAAAAAATAAGCCCTTGTGTTTTCTTACGGTACTTCATGGTGCCCGGGCGTTCGCATGACCAGGTACGGCTACTGTGGCATTCGGTGCTTGAGTGCCACTAGTTGTTAATAAAGTCACTGGATCCCGGGGAGAGTAGCGCCAAGCTCCCTATATGGTGGCCCGTTTGTTTCATGGAATGAACAGTTTCTTCTTAATTGACTTCACCATTTGTGAATCGGTCTGAAGTCGCGGTGACAGGTTGCTTTTTGAAGACATGTCTTGTATACAGAGATTTGATTATCCAGACAACGACGAAACAACAATTATTAAACATGAGGAAGATACACAGAAAGGGGGGACGGACAACGAAGACTTACAACTAGCAACAACATTTATTGACCCGAAGTTTGCATATATAGGTGAAGGAGGGGGAGGGTGAAGGACACCACACTGGGAAGGGGGGAAAGCGATGGGAGAGGGTGTGGAGGCAAGAGAGTGAAGGACGATCCCGTGAGGTGACATCTAATCGCTTGGAGCCGCGGAAGCGAGGGACGTCAGCTCTGGCCCCAGGAAGTTTATCTCCCTCCTGGATAAGCCTATGGAAGGGGACCCGAAGTTGTTTTGACTGTGGTGCATGGCGAAGGCCTCCGTGATCTCTCGTCCGTATCTTGAGTCGTGACCTCCAATCCTGGTTGTCGAAGGAAGGTCGACCGAACAGGGTTCGCTGCACTCAGAGGTGTGTTTGGCAATCGGGTGGTAACTAATCTCCGAAGTGTCGGAGGCTGCTTTCTTGATCTTGTTTGCATGTTCCCTCACCCGATCGTTTAGGCATCGGCCCGTCGGTGCGATGTATTTAGCACCGCATGACATGGGAATGGAATAAACGCACTCTTTGCAGCAGGTTACATAATTGGTCCGGTGCTTTTTCTGGCAAGGGGGTGCTGGACCGGGGTTGTTGACTTTTCAACAAATAGAAGCTAATTTGAACTTGCACGAAAATACTACGTTGGTGTTGAAGCCGAGCGCAATATATTTCAGGCGATGTGAGGTGTTATGTATGTAGGGGATACATGCGAAGCTTGATTTAGGAGGGAGGGGTTTAGACTTGTGCCCCGCGACAAGCCTTTTGATTGTTGTTTCAATCAGGTCTCTCGGGTATCCTGCCTTTATAAGGCGACCAATCTAAAAACAACATTTTCGCACCGCGATAATGTGGGGCATCGGCGCTTGGTGGCATTGGAAAAATAATTTTGTCTTGAAATACGCATGAAGAGCAATACCATTATAAGGGATATGTGGAGATATCCATGATTTATAAGTGCATTGAATACACAGCGCCAAAAACGCCTGCATTGGCAAGTAACATTTTCGGGACGATGACGCTCCATAGTGATCTTGTCGCGACTATGCTTTATTTCACCTTATGATATACCGCAGGAAAGGCTACAAGCGCGAGCTCCTTGCTCTAGGGCACATCTCGGCTGCACAAGCTCTCGTGCATTAAGGGCAGCTGCCAACGCTACGAGCTCGCGCTTCTAGCCTTCGCTGCGGTACAACATAAGGTGAAACGGAGCATAGTGTGCCTTGATATGCGCTTTGTTTAGGGTGATGACATTCTTGGTAGGACCTGATGCCGTCAGCACGCGCTCTCTAGAAAAACAAACAAAATGGCAGTACAAAAATGCTGTCGCTGCACTCTCAATGGCAAGAGCTCGCGCAGGGAGGCGTGCTTGCTTGCGCTCAGGAACAAAAGAGAAACGAAAGCGTCGGGAACAAGATGTTCAGATGGCACCACCCTAAGCAAAGCACACATGAAGGCGACCTAGTCGCAACTGATGAAGAGCGACCTCTTCGAAGCTTCAGTGATTGGAAAGCACCTAAATGGCGATTGCCATGGCAACAAAGACGGATGAGAAAATCGCCGGTGAGGTTTCTGTCGTCTGTATGTTAGTACCGGACTGGGTCCTCCTAGCAGGCAGACAAGCCAATGGCTGCTACTTTCCCAGGGGACAGTGACTGTAGTTGTTAAGACAGAAACCCCAAAACGGTAATCGATTACAACCTAAACCTGATTACACGTTTATATTTTTAAATTTAAACGTGTTCCTGTAAATTATGATTTAACAGCTACCGAGGATCCATGGACTAAAATTTTAAGAAAATCGAGGGTGCTTATTTCTTTATTGCTATACAAAACTGCGCCATTATTTCAATTGTTAGAACGCATGCGGGCGCAACAAAAAAAATGGCATACAACATAAGAACGCTACACTTTTTGTTAAATGTGCCCAAACTATGAAATACACTGCACAAAACGTTCAATCTCAAACATTTGGTTCTAATATGTTCTAAAACGAACAACAATTGCCTCGTCATAAAAAAGGTGCTCAAAAAGCCAAATATTCATTATATTTATACTTGAATATAAGCCCCAATAAAAAAAAAAAACATACTTTATTCTAAAATGTTTGCTTACAAAGCCAAATTCTCATTTTATTTATCCTTGAGTATATAAGCTCAAATCAAATAAATTTGTTATTCTATAAAACTCGGTCAAAAAGCCAAATTCTCATTAAACTTAGTACTGAATTTAAAATCAAATCAAATTAATTTATGTCATTCCAGTTGACACATTTTATGCATTACACATAAAAATGATGACTGTGTCGAAAGTAGTATACTCTATTTACGTGACCTTGAATTTGCATCAACTCGCCTTTGGGAAAGACGCGGTTTCAGTCTCCACTCAGACACGAATTTTTCTCACATGAACAAGAAAGTATCTCGTAAAAGTAAGGTGCTTTCTCTTGTGTCGACATATTTGTCTTTTTCGAATAGAAAATAACTGAACACAAAAATATAGAAACATGACAACCCCCTGACTGTCCTTATCTGAAGACACTCTGGTACGAATAATCGCAAACGCTACTTTACAATATGAAGCGGCGATCTCTGGGAGAGTATAACATTTTGTTACGGTTAAGTACATTCTCTCGTAGATATTTGTTGCAAAAAAGTGGACTTTTTTTTTGATAATCATTTCTAGACAAGAGCTATTTTGCTATATCTTGAAAACAGAATTTTAATGACAACATCACACAGGCAAGTATATGAGGTAACCCTCACAAAGGATGAGCTGTTGTCGCTAATTTTTCTAGCGATGTACGCGTTATCACATCGAAAAGTGCCGTATTTTATACACTTCCTGGTCTATGCCTGTCTAAACGTTGTTCCTGTACGTCGTGCGGACAGTCAAGGGGTGGGGGTTATATAGGCGTTTTTTTATCGCTTCTTACGAAGAGGCACGGCGAATTTTAAATGGCAGAGCGTGTCATTTATATTATATGTATAACACAAGCTTCTTCGTGAGGCTATAAAGTGGGAACATGTCAAGGTGTAATATGTATGAAAATTCGTTTACCTGCGGACTAGGAGAAATTGCGGACCACGCATCGTGTGTCTACTACGCGTAAGCCTCCAGGTGTGAACTATCCAAGGAAGTATTTTTTATCACGCAAAAATTTCCCCCTTGGATTTCACACAAAATCAGCACCCAGTGTATCATCCTGCTTTTTGGACTCTAATTCCTAAAAATAAGGTGTACAGTTTTACTTATTCTTAAAACCTAACAATATTGCACTTATACCGTGCAAGCTCTATACTTGGTTTTACGCTAGGTCCAACCTGTACCAACGATATATGACCCAAGGGAGCTAATCAAGTACTGCAGAGACCGGCTATAACGAAGTCGGAAATAACGAAATAGCGGCTACAGCAAAGCGATCGCGATTTCCGATTCCGTTTAGCACTTCGTTACAACCGAAGTGGGCAATAACGAAATAGCGGATATAGCGAAGTGATCTCCGATTCCCGTTGACTTCGTTATAACTGGTCCGGACAGTAGCGCCAAAAGTGAATCACCATGGTTTTCGTCGCCTTTCTGCGTTTGCTATGACCGGCGAAACAAATCAGGCGCATGGTCCTTCTTTCCTCGCGTCATCGGTCCAGCTCCATCGGATGGTCGCATTGGCAGCGGACAGATTATAGCCACCTATCTAGAAGATCCAAAAGGACTGATCTGTCCTTTAGTTATTTGTCACACCTGTTTACCTCACGCATGGCCAGCTGCGCAGCTCTGAGGGCAGGTTCGTCGTCCCTGATGAAGAATTTTTGGTTGGCGTGCAGGAGGCCCGGAACTTCGCCCTTGCAGGACTCGTGGAACTCGCAGTTGTCTCGGCGGAAATTCCACGTGCACGGCATAAGGTAGAGCTTGTCCGGGTTTTCGTTGAAGATGACGTTCACGATATCCTGGTCAGCCCACTTAAGGCGCGAACCGTACTGCTCCAGAAGCGGTTCCATCCTCGATCCCCAGTTGAAGTTTCGCATCCTCGTCAAATTCATCGGCATCACTCCAGCGTTCACGCCTGCAATTCATTGTTCAAAAGATGAGAAATCACGCCACGCTTAACAAAACAGCCACGAATGAAAAAAAAAATAAAGCGCTCCTTTTATTTACTGTTTAAATGTCCGCTATGAAGAATGCATTAGCAATATGCAGGGTGTTTCACGGACGACTGATAATACTTAAAAAAATATTATTCGAATTGAAGGTTTGGTCCCTTCGTCATGACATTATCGACCGCGGTGGACGTCATACGGAGAGTGCAACGTGAGAATTTGCAAACGAAGGACCTAAACGACATTAGTTAACTTCTTTAAATATTTGGGTTAGCTGGCGCACTCTAAACATTTCTTGGACGTCGTCAAAGTATCCCATGAATGCTAGAATTCAGGCAACTAACATCTGCCTCGCGTTTTTCTCTCGGAAGTTAAGCTGTCTAGACCTAACCAAGCTGCGAAAAAAAAGCAGCTCGCCCGAGGAGACAGCCGAGTGTGGCGCGTCTTTTCTAGGACCCCGTGGGCTGACGCTGCTAGTTCCACCTGCGATGACACGTTACCCGTGTTCGCTTCGGTGAGTAATGTCGCTCCGGGAGGAAATTCCGCCGTTATTCGGGGCACGGGTTTGGTATTTGAGACACCTCACGGCATATATTCGCTAGAAAATGGAGTGGAGTAGAATTTATGCCCGTGAATCCTATGTCTATACTTCGTTGTCCAGACGCAGCCGATGCTACGAGGTAATGGGATCATTCAAGTAGCGTCAAAAGCGCGAGTCACTGGGCCTTCTTTGTATATGAGTGGTTCAGCGATAATAAAACTCGTACATGAACGTGACAAACACCATGGCGGTGCGCTTTTGGCGCTATTTGATTGATCCCACCAGCTCGTAGCGTCGGCTGCGTCTTGACTTAAGGTGAAAAAAAAATTGTGTTGTGTGTATGTTTATACAGCCTAGAACTTGGTCTGCCTCAACGGGCGACGAGTCTCCCAGCTGTAGATGAGCAATTTAGCCAGTGCAGTACAACCGCTAGCCTGGGGCCTTTAACGTGCATCACGCAGTAGTGATACACGACCGCACGCCGGTACGATGCTCACCCAGATCGAAACGGGCAGGGGTGGGGATTGAACCCAAGTTCCCTGGGTTCTGCAGCGCGAGCTTTCGCTCCACGTGCTCCGAGCTGGTGTGCGCTAGCCCACTCGGCCACTGATTCCCCCTGACTTAAGGTGAAACGAAGTATGCGACAGGTTTTGACGAGGACGGCCAGAAAGTATGGAACGGTTTTGTCTCCAACCTTCCCCGCCCCAAGCTGCGGTGCGTCTGAAGCTTTCATGCCCGAGGCCAGCCGGGAATCCAAGAGGTCTGTCGCTGCCGAAGACTTTGAGGCTACCTTCACCTTACAGTGCTTAGTCGTACTTGGTGTCCGGAAAACGCGCCTACAACCGGTGCGTTTACCACATGTTCCTCGATTTCCTCATGATGACGTCATATAAGTGTTGCCGCAGGCCGCGATTTTGACGGTGACACGGCAGTGGTGGTGGATGCGGCGGATACTTGTTCCGCTGCGGGTCCCTCTCCAGCTGGACTGTATGCGGAAGCTCTGGCAGCCAGGAGTTTCGACGCCGCAACTGCAACACTCGCGTTCGCTAGTACAGTTTGCATGGAATGAAACCCTAACGCTGGAACGCGAGGCCATCGACACAGGCTGCTCCACTTGGAGGGCCCCTGACAACTCATAAAAAGGAGCCGGGGTGCGAGAATGCGGGTCCTACTAAGATGTGCTCGACCCTTGCGCGGCGCGTCTGGGACTTCCGCGTATCGCCGATGGCGCGCTGTAAGCGCCGTCACTCGGGGTGCTTTTGTGTCGCCGCGCTGCCACCCGCTCGACACCTGCGGCTTGCGCTCGGCGCGAAAAAAGCGATGCTAGGAGCAGAAGCATGCTGCATGCACGCGCGCCAGCGGAGCCCGCCCATGGTGTCTTCTCCTCCTGGCGTGCGCAGTTTTTTTTTTGTTTGTTAACGTATCGTAAATTTATAATTAGCAGTAATTATAGCAAAACAGCGCGACATACGAGACAGAAGAACAAGTTGGGACACATGACGACTGCTGACTCCCAACTGAAGGTTACTACTACAAACATGTAGTATATAACATATGAGCGCCTCCATACATCCACTCCCAGAGCTCGTACATTAACCTCTTTTGTTCTTCAGGCCCGTATGCCTAACTGTTTTGCTATAAGTACTGCTAATTATAAAATTACGATACGTATAACAAACAATTAAAATTGTGCACGCCTGGAGAAAAAGACACCATGGGCTTGCTCCGCTGGCCCGCGTGCAAGCAGCTTGCTGCTACTCCTAGTATCGACCTTCTCGCGCCGAGCGAAAGCCGCAAGTGTCGACCGGGCGACAGTGCGGCAACACAAAAGCACGCCGAGTGACGGCGCTTACAGCGCGCCACCCGTGAAACGTGGAAGTCCCAGACGCGCCGCGCTAGGGTCGAGCACGTCTTAGTACGACCCGCACCCTCGCAAACCGGCGCATTTTCATTAGTCGTCAGGGGCCCTCTAGGTGGAGCAGCCTGTGTCGATGGCCACGTGTTCCGGCGTTCGGGTTTCATTCCGTGATGACTGTACCTTGGTATTTTAAATGCCTCGCCGACTGGTGTGTTCACCGTGTCCAAAACAGCGGTCCGTCGATTTCCGCCTGATGACGTCATACATGTGTCATGCTGTCGCAGGCCGTGTGTCTAGCGGTGTCCCAGCACCAGGGGTGGATGCGGCAGGTGCATGTTCTTTTTCGATTCGCTCTCCAAATTGGCAGTCCAAAGAACCTTCGGCAAACTGCAGTTGGGACGGCGTGACCTATTGAAAATCTGTCTATGGTGCCCAGCAGGAGTTTTTAAACGTTTTCACGTACCCATCAAAAATGTTTGACGAACTTGAGATGTCCGTCAAAGTTTTCCAAGGGTCCTGACGTACCCTTTAGGAATTCCTAAAGGGTGTAAGAGACCCGCAATAGCTTTTTAAGAGGCCTGTGGGGTCTGTCCTTATTTTTGTTTCTGTGAAACCACAGCATCCATCAATATTGTTTTAACGAATTTGTTGGAGAGATTACGTGGCACTCCAGGATGTATGCGTCGGGGAAGTCGCTTCTCCACTCTGTTCTGAGTGGCCGCGACCAGTTTTTGTAATTGAGGAGACGTTCCCCCTTCGCTTTCCGACGTGGCACCTACGCGGCCCCACCGAAAGGGAAACGAGAGTGCACAAGAAAAGCCGTTCTGAAAAGGAGGTCTCCTTTTCAATAGGGCTACGACAGCAGCGACACTCGTGTTTGCTCCTGGTTTGTGCCGGAACTTCTACGTTCAGCCACCGGGATCGCGACATCCGACAGCGTGGCTTTCCGGCTTTTGTGATGTCATTTGTTGCCACTTAGGAACCACTATCGCTGCATCGGCAAAATAGGACGCTAAAAACACCAGTCGGAAACGCGTTCCAGGCGCCGTACGTTTTGGCGGTACTTCTGTACTATCGCGGATAATATGAGCTAAAACAGCGTTCCGGCCTGTGCACGGTACTAGCTGCGCCGCCTGTCGCATCACTCCCTAAACACGGCGCACCCTGAGGCCGAGATAAATTCTCACTTGCGCTCTCTGCGCCGCTGCGCTCCTCCGGCCGTCTGCTAGCGAAAATATTGGCCGACGGAACCACCGTCAGGATGCTTGTGCCGTGTAGCCCAATGTTCACGTTTTCAGCTAACATGCTTTTCAGTGCATTTCAAGAAAGCATCAAAGTGGAAAATGCTCTGTCACGCTCTTATCTCCTCGAGGAGCGCTTCCTGACGAAGCTGCCTTGGCCCCAAAAAGGAGCCGATTTGAATATCATCGAAAACATTTCGAGGCGCATCAAGGTAGCCATGTTACGGCGTCCCCTCCACCGCGCCACTGCCCACAGATTGTGGAAAGCAATGAGAGGTGAATGGGAGTGGCTTCGGGCTGAGCCAGACTTTGTTGCCGCGCTCTATGACTTCTTACCAGACAGGATGGGAGCCGTGGTCGCGGGTCATGGGAAAATGACGCGGTATGGAATTATTTTGGAAGTTTTACTGCGCCTCAGGACTCCCTGAAGTGGACTTCTGCCGATTGGAACAAAGCTTCATGCTACGGTTGTGGCACACTGTTTGACGTCGTTAACAACGCATACCTTTGTGTGGTGCCTCCTTGATCCCGATCTTCTTGTATAGTGCAGTTGAACTTCCACGCCAACTATTAATCTTTTGTGTCTGATATTGTCCTCTGCAAAATATTCTTTCGATTAAGTTTCAATCTCCTCTGGCAAATATATGACTGTTTGTCCCACTTTATTAATACTAGGAATTTGTAAACACAAAAACCGGTGTCTTGTCAGCAACTTGTTTTGTTTAAACAAACACGTGGGCCCAGTAATAAAGAAATAAAACGTTTGCCCCTTTTCATACCAATCAAGGTTACAAAACCTTTTCAGTGACATGTATACGCTTACCGTTTTTTTAAACATCTGTGATCAATGCAAAAAAAGAGAAAAGAAAGCAAATACCGTGGAACCGGACTAAATCCGGCATACAGATTTTGGCCTATATTTTACGATGTCCTAATTTGTGCATTCACCTATAATCAAACAAAAACAACCTGCAACTTCTTTTGATGTGACTTTCAAAATCGATAATCGCAGCTGAAATTTAAGATAAAGAGATAAGATAATCCGCCAACCAAAAATTGAAATAGTAGCGACCCTACGTTTCGAAACCGTTCGTTTCTTCTTCAGGGGGATTATCTTATCTCTTTATTATTTACCCAACCAGAGAGAATTCTCTCAAACATTTTTACCTTCAAATCTCTTCACGATGACTTTGGACAAAAGACTACCCAGCTAGCGAAACGGTAAGCTGCTGTCCTTCATTCATCCCCCTGAAGAAGAAACGAACGGTTTCGAAACGTAGGGTCGCTACTATTTCAATTTTTGGTTGGCGGATTATCTTATCTCTTTATTATTTACCCAACCAGAGAGAATTCTCTCAAACATGTTTACCTTGAAATTTAAGATACTTCAATATTTTTTCTTCACCAGTCAGCGTTTTTTCTACGGGATTCTGAGTGATAAAGTAATGTAAATCAATTTCAAAAGGGGGACGACAAGTGTAATATTTTGTTCCCCCGCCGCCCTACCACACACATGCCCGCTGTCGCACCCGCCGTCTCGCTAGCAGACGGCCGGAAGAGCGCAGTGGCGCAGCGAGCGCAAGTGAGAATTTATCTCGTACTCATGGGTGTGCCGTGTGTGCGGAGCAAGGCGACAGGAGGCGCAGGTAGTACCGTGCGCCGGTCGGAGCGCTGTTTCAGCTCATATTGTCCGCGATAGTACATTACCCACCAGGATCGCGGAACCTAACACGCCGACTTCTATGACGTCATTTTGTTGCCTCGTCGGAACCACGTTTGATGTATGTATGGAATTGGACGCTACAGGCCCTTTTCTTTGCGAACCAGGTGGTGCTCCAATCTCTGACATCGCAGCGAACTTCCGGTTTACAAAAATAATGAACAAATCTCACGTTAACACCGCTCCTTGAAATGTCGATGAAACATTCAACCACCAATTCTCCAGGTAAACGCCAAAAGAACCAAGAAACGCGAGATTTCTTCGACTTTTTTTTTTAATATTCTTGTATACCAACTTGTCTCCTCCAAGAGGGTAATCGTACAACCGAAGATGCTCGCTAAATTTCCAACTTTTGTTGTCTCCAACTTTGTTGTTGTGATCTCCAACTTTGTTGTTGTAAAGTGGTCAGATGTGTATGGAAAGGAGTGATGGTACCAGAACTGTCTTTTGGCAAGGGGGTACTGTGCATGAAATCAGAGGTTCGATAAGGATTAGAAACTCGACAAAAAGCGTGGGCAGATAGGCACTGGGAGCACATGTCTAGACACCAAATGAGGGAGTACAGGGGGATATGAGCTGGTCGTCTTTTGAGAGCGGTTGGCAATTAGTAACTTGAAATTTGAACACAGGTTGCCCGAAATGGATCATGCGTGGTGCGCACGGAAGGTATGCAAGTATGTATACATGAAATGTTTAAAGACAAAATAGAAAAACTGAATCCGAAAGCTTACATTTAAATACCTACACTCTAGTGATGGGGCTGAGCAGACTACTTCGGTGGAAAAGGAAGTGAAAGAGACAGAAAGAAAAATGTGGGAAAGTAGAATCCAGGAAAAATGTGCTCTAACAATGTACTGAACTCAAAAAACAGAAGATAAGAAAGGAAAATGTGTTTGACAATTCACTGGGAAGTTTTTTTACGGTTTGAGGCGAGAACGGTGTATTCGAGACAACGCAGCGTCGCGTGACGCGATTCCACCGTTACCGCCTTCAACCGTTTGTGGTTCCCTCATGTAGTGCTCTCTCTACAAACACGCGCATGTGTCAATTCTAAGTGGAGTGCCACTTGTCAACCAACCTAAGTCCGTACGCGACCACAGCTTTGACGTCACTTTGTGACTCGTCTCTCTAAAGAAGCTTGGCGTCTTCTTCGACGCCATAATTGCGCATTTCCACATCCCTCTAATTAATAAAAATTGACTGTCCTAAAACGGATCATTGAAATAAATATAAAAAAAAAACAGTTAATATGTAAAATTGCAGGCAAGCTGGTGAACTGACTCCAAAATAATAAAAAACCAAGACTGGGAACAAGTAACAAAACAAAAAAACACGCACAAAACTTCTTTTTTTTTGGGGGGGGGGTGGTCGTTTTGTGTTTTTATTATAAAATAAGAAATGAGAATTCTTTTTTTTTTGTATTAAAGGCTTGTAAATATTGTTGCTGAAGGGAATAGACGCTCTTCTCAAGAAGTAGGAAGAGATCACACATTTATGCAATAGATAATTTATTCTAAACTTGTCGGAATGTCGCTCAGCAAGGTCAACTTACTGGCCAGCATCCTCCTCGCTTTGTGGCGGTTTTGGTAAACATCACCGCAGTTCCCGGTGACTGACAAAATTAAACTCCATATAATCGGTAGCTGTTATGCGTCTCATATTTGTTATTTTTTTGTTTTTCGAAGAAAACAAAAACACAATCGGCGGAAAATTTTCTGCTTTGATCGGTAGGTACGCAAAGGGTGGTTTTTCCTTCACTTTGCGTGCTGTATGAGTAGGAACAGTACTACTCTCCATATCGTACAATAGAGGAGCACCGCTATACAGCCCTTGTCAGTTGGTTCTAGAAAATGTCCCTTTGGAGCCGACGCCGTGCAGCAAAGCCCTATAAGGAAGGTAAGCTAGGTCAATTTGAGTGGAGGTTTGCTGTCGATTTCCTCTTTTGAATGTCCTTAGATTCCTATGTAACTCCAAGTTTTGCTATTACAAATTCGTTTAAGACACTGCAGGCAATTAAGGACAGTTAAAATAAAATAAAAGAGGGATATTTTTAAATAATGACGGCCGAATATTTTTATATTTAGACAAATTAGCCGTGTTTGTGTCTTTTTATATATTCGTAAAATGAATTTAAAGACGCTCATTTTGATGTATTTTACGCATTTTTATATAAGTTGCTTGTTGGTAAATAACTTGTGAATGTGTCACTAAAACGTGTTTACTTGACGATATTTGTAGTTTCTTTGAATATAATGTTTTTATTGTTACTTTTAACATTTTGCGCACATTTTGTAAACCTTTCATAAAATAAGTGCGAAAAATTATTACTACCTGCAGGTCATTATAATTTACAGCCCGACTAGACAAGGACAGACAGAGGAGAAAGCACAGGACAAGCGCTGAACTAGTAACTGATTCTATATTAGCCCCGAGAGCGAACACAAGCGTCGCTTGGTCGGCCTTCCACGATTGGCCGAACGCTGACTATGACGTCGGAAAGGGGATTTATCATCAAGGATATAAGAGGAATGAAAGAACTTTAATTTTGACGGTGTTGGCAGTGTTGCTTTGAGAGCGCAATGATTTCAAGCTTCCCACCATGCTATTTACAACACCATCGAACTTGTTGTTTGCAAGGTAATGACGTCACAAGGGGGAACCATAGGAGGGCGCCACCAAAACATCTCGCCGCTAATAGAAAAGAAAATACATATGATGCTGCTGCTGCTCGTGCAGGCATGCCCCTCCGTGGCCCTGGCGCTTCTTCTTTCACTCAACACGAAACCGGCCAAGTTATCCGAGATCCAAAAAGCCGATCTCGCTCTTCATCAAAGTCACTGTGGGCTGGCTCACACACAAGGATCCGTTTTGTGTTATGTGGTACGTCTCCATCATTTCTCGGGGTAGTTTGTGGTTGTGTCGGAACATCACTGTCGTGTTGTTAAAAAGGGGTTGGCATGCGCAATCCCGGCAAGGCATTGCGAGATGTGTGTGAGCGGTTCCTTTCATAGAACGCTGGTGTTCTCGTAGTCTTATCTTGAGGCAACGCCCAGTCTGTCCTATGTAGGCACGCCCGCAGGAAAACGGAATCTTGTAGACCATGCCTTCTATGCAGGCGACAAACTGCATTCCGTGTTTGATGCTGCAGCCGCTGTGAGACGTAGGATCGTCATTTCTCGCGCGTTTGTTGACTGCGGAGCACACAGAGCTGAGCTTGTGGCGGGCGGAAAAAACAACATTCACATTGTATCTCGAGGCGACTTTCTTGAGTCCGTGGGAAAGGCGGTGGATGTACGGTATGACTGAAGTTTTCTTTTTCTCTTTCTGCTCGAGGTCACGTTGCTCGATCTCTGGATCTGTTTTAAGGTATTTCACGATTTGTTCACAAGCTGAAGAAATCACCGAATTAGGGTACCCCGAATCCTTGAGCCGTTGAATTTGGGACATGAAGCTGGAACTCAATTTGTGGATGCATGTGCTTGTTAAAGCAGTCCGCAGACAGGAAAATGCGATGCCTTGTTTGACGAGTTTGGAGTGGGCTGATTGAAAGTTTAGAAGAGCCTTCGCTGTTCTGGGACTGTAAAGGCCGGTTCAGACACGTGCGTTTGAGAGCGTTTGACTGCGTTGCGGCGAGAACCGAAAGCGAGTCACCGGCACATCTGTGCTTCGTATGAAGCGTGGAATCCAATTCAAGGAATCTTCTTGGCACGCGATATAAGCAGCAGGGATGTCCTGGTGTCTCGCTGCCGCAACGCAGTCAAACGCAGTCAAACGCAACTGTGTGAACCGGGCTTAACACCAGCATACATGATCGTCCCCAACTTCGATGCGGAGATCCAGGAACTGAATGAGGTTCTTTTTTGGGGCTTCATAGGTGAATCGAAGTCCTAGCTTTTTTTCCGTGAGGATCTTCAGCACATCGTCAAGCTTCTGATGGAAATTAGCCCTCAAAACGAACACCAAATAATCGTCTACATACCTAAACACTTTTTTGGTGTTTTTCTCCAAGCAGGGTTCGAGATCCCGATCGATCTTGCCTAGGAAGATGTTACTGAGCACAGGGGCTACCCTCGACCCTATGCATATTCCGGACTTCTGTATGGACACCTTGTCCTGCCATCCGATGAGTGTGGACTTCAGATAAACGGACAGGAGTTCGAGAAAATCTTCTACCGTAATCCCGCTTTCTACCGTAATCCCGAAGGCGCTTTCGTCGTTGTGTTCTATTATGTACTCCTTGACACTAACCATGAGGTCGTCGTGTGGCGTGGAATAATATAATTCTTCAACATCGATGCTGAACGCGCTGCACCCTTTTGGGTTACTGACATTTAGAAAGTCAACAACCGCCTTGGAATTGGGGACGCACATTGGGTCTACGATATGTAGGGAGTCGAGGTGCTTGGAGTCGAGATCCAGAGATCGAGCAACGTGACCTCGAGCAGAAAGAGAAAAAGGAAACTTCAGTCATACCGTACATCCACCGCCATTCCCACGGACTCAAGAAAGTCGCCTCGAGATACAATGTGAATGTTGTTTTTTCCGCCCGCCACAAGCTCAGCTCTGTGTGCTCTGCATTCAACAAACACGCGAGAAATGACGATCCTACGTCTCACAGCGGCTGCAGCATCAAACACGAATGCAGTTTGTCGCCTGCATGGAAGGCGTGGTCTACAAGATTCCGTTTTCCTGCGGGCGTGCCTACACAGGACAGAATGGGTGTTGCCTCAACATAAGACTACGAGAGCACCAGAGTTCTATGAAAGGAAACGCTCACACACATCTCGCAATGCATTGCCGGGATTGCGGATGCCAACCCCTTTTTAACAACACGACAGTGATGTTCCGACACAACCACAAACTACCCCGAGAAATGATGGAGACGTACCACATAACACAAAACGGATCCTTGTGTGTGAGCCATCCCACAGTGACTTTGATGAAGAGCGAGATCGGCTTTTTGGATCTCGGATAACTTGGCCGGTTTCGTGTTGAGTGAAAGAAGAAGCGCAAGGGCGTCGGAGGGGCATGCCTGCACGAGCAGCAGCAGCATCATATGTATTTTCTTTTCAATAGAATCAGTTGCTAGTTCAGCGCTTGTCCTGTGTTTTCTCCTCTGTCTGTCCTTGTCCTAGTCGCGCTGTAAGTTATAATCATCATATCCTCCCCCCCTCCCCCCCCCCAAAAAAAAAAGAATAAAAGAGGGCACGTGCATTGTGATACTCGATTTCAATATCAGCGCGGCATTACCTGCAGGACATGTTACCGAACGAGGATGCGGTCTTGTACGTGGACGCTGACACCCTCTTTCTGAACCCTGTCGAGGAACTCTGGAGCATCTTCGAGAAGATGAACGAGAGTCATCTGACGGCCCTATCTTACGAGACTGAGGACGTGGGTACCAACTGGTACCAGCAGCATGGCAAGCACCCTTACCCTGCACCCTTCGGTACGTATGTACATACACTGCGCGACACTACCAGCACGGTCATGACATCGCCGATTTTTCTCATCTTACACCAAAAATTGTAATGGTGGGCAATATACATCACCATATAGGTTGGTGCACCAGACGAGTGCTTTCGGCCCCTCTAGGGGGTTTGTTGAGGACAGCCCCGAAGCCAGAGTCACACTGCCTACATATCATGAAAAAAATACGGCATGTGCTGCAGACATGATGACTGATTTATCTGCGGACACCTCTCAATCATTTTAGAATGATGCTTGTTTCACACATTCATACGTCGCACGTTCGCGCTAACAGTGTCACGCAATGTGCGAACTTGTTCTTTACTTAAAAAAAAAGAAAAAAAAAACGTTGTTTATTTTATTGTATTTTTTTCGCTTTTCAGAGAAAAATAAAGAATTAGTGCCGTTTTCGAAGATGCTAACATGTCGAAGAACCAACCAAAATCAAATTGGACGTTCGTGTTTAGACAGCGTAAGGTCGGTCTGCTTATGAGATATGGCGAGAGTGGTTCACGCTGTGTACAAGACAATTAGCCAGTGCAATACGGCTGCTAGCCTCGGGACTTGATCATGCATCAGGCAGTAGTTGTACACGGCCAAAGGCCGATACGGTGCTCATCATTAATGCAAAGGGGCAGGGTTGGGAATTCGCAGCTTTCACGGCCCATAGTGGGCGCAATAGTTCTTATCGAAATGGCTGTCGTCTGGATTATCGTCGCAGGAAAGCAGGACGAGGCTGGGTTGGTGTCGCGTAAATAATTTTAATTTTGTGCAGTACGAGATATATAAGAGTCGTACCTAATACTTCCACGCCAGGAAGGGCTGAAGACGGGGTCACACTTCTTAAGGCCGGTTCAGACACTTGCGTTTGAGTGCGTTTGACTGCGTTGCGGCGAGAACCGAAAGCGAGTCACCGGTACATCTGTGCTTCGTATGAAGCGTGGAATCCAATTCCAGGATTCTTCTTGGCAGGCGATATAAGCAGCAGGGATGTCCTGGTGTCTCGCTGCCGCAACGCAGTCAAACGCAGTCAAACGCAACTGTGTGAACCGGGCTTTAAGGCCGGTTCAGACACTTGGGTTTGAGTGCGTTTGACTGCGTTGCGGCGAGAACCGAAAGCGAGTCACCGGCACATCTGTGCTTCGTATGAAGCGTGGAATCCAATTCAAGGAATCTTCTTGGCACGCGATATAAGCAGCAGGGATGTCCTGGTGTCTCGCAGCCGCAACGCAGTCAAACGCAGTCAAACGCAACTGTGTGAACCGGGCTTTAAGCCTGGTTCAGACAGTCGCGTTTGACTGCGTTTGACTGCGTTGCGGCGGCGACAAACCAAGACATCCCTGCTGCTTATATCGCGTGCCAAGATGATTTCTTGAATTGGATTCCACGCATCATACGGAGCACAGATGTGCCGGTGACTCGCTTTCGGTTCTCGACGCAACGCAGTCAAACGCAAGTGTCTGAACCGGCCTTTAGTCATAATATGAAAGACAGTCCGCAAACAGGATCGAACGGGAGTCACCGCGAGATCCGTGCTTCGAATTCTACATGGCAATGAGTTCAAGGAGAAACTTGAGCACACCAGATTAGAACTACGTATATTGCGGTGACTCGTGCTTGCTGACTGTCTTTTGTATGGTGTATGAGAAGTCTGACCCCGGCTTCAGCAAGCACCTTCGTTCGGAAGCCGATAATCCAGGAGCTAGGGAGCGCGATTTTCACACCGCGGTACCCCCATTGCTGAAAGTTGCGAATCGACCGATCTCACTTAGCGTGCTACGCATGTGTGACTCCGCCATACCTGTAGTTCACAGGGGACACGCCCCAGGTCACAAGATTGCTCACCCTGTCTTGTGCTCGGCTCGCACAGTGCTCCAGGCCAGCGGGGTAGTCGCGCATGCATAAAGACAGTTCACAGTGTTCATATCGGCTAGCGGTTGTACTGCACTGGCTAAATCGCTCATCATCAGCGAGTGACTCGTCGCAACGTTGAAATGGCTGACAAACTACACGCTGTATAAATATCAACACAACCCCTAATATTATTATTCATACCGGTATCGGTGCCGTAATGAAACTATACTTCGTCTCACTTTAGCATGGACTATTGTTAGCCGCGCGTGCCAAAAGCCCGAGCTAGTTACTTTGGATGAAGCCTCGGCGACTGCACGAGCGCTCGTGCAGCGAGTGCTCCACTCAAGGCAGTCGAAGCTAGCCGCTCGCGCTTGCACAGCCTTGGCAGTTAGTCCGTGCTAAGGTGAGATGAAGTATAAGGGGTGAGATTGGTGTATTGGACCCAAGATGCCTGGGTTCTGCATACGCGAGGTTTCGCTTCATGTTCTCTGAGCTGCGGTGCAATTTCTTTGATCAATTTATCAGGAACAATTTTCCTCGCAATATAGCGGGGAAATCTCCGCTAAATGTCACGCTGTCATGTAATGTCACATCGTTCCATGACGTGATTCTATTACCTGACGTGACTCCGTGGCGTCGAGTGACACCATGATATCACGTGGCTTTGTGACGTCACATGAACACGTGCATGGTTAGTGGGATGGCGTGTTGCCGGTGCGCAGCAGAGCGTGCAGGGGCAAGACGCGGCCAGCAACCGGGATTCTTTTACTGCCCCAGGAGTGAACGCCGGCGTGATGCCCATGAACCTCACGCGCATGCGGAGCTTTGACTGGGTATCGCGCATGGCGCCCCTGATGGAGGAGTACGCTGGTCCGGATACCCTGGGCCGACCAGGACTTGCTGAACATCCTCTTCAGCGCCCACCCGGACAAGATGCTCCAGTTGACGTGCAGGTGGGGCTACCGCCAGGACAACTGCAGGTTCCACGAGTCGTGCTCGGGAGAAGCGCCCGCCATGTTGCACGCGAACCGGAAGTGCTTCATCGCCCCGGAAAGGGCACCCGCCTTCTCTGCCATCCACCGGGTCATGCGGAAGGTACGCGAACCCCGCTTTTTTCAAACAGACAAACAGACAAACAGAGGAACAGACGAAACAAACAGGACATGCGATGTGTTGAGCTGTCATACGGCTGAACTGTGGAGATCGAGCATGCTCTCTCTGTGTGATGGGGGTTGGAGATTATCTTTGCGAAGCTAGTGCAACAACGCACCTCATGTGCATGACGTAGTCGGTGACAGCCTAAGAAAGGGAGATCATGCTGTGTCCTGAGCATCTTATTATCGCTTGCGGCGTTACTCAATAATTACGCCGAAAAGAAATCACGAGGGAAGAAGTGGTAATATAAAAAGCGACGCGGTTCTTCAGCTGTCAGTTACTCGACACATTACTTATCTCCGGTCTTTCTCAACGGTAAGTCAGCTGGTGTAAATAATTCACGTTATAAGCAAACTAGCTTTCACCAGACGCCTGCCCTGCTTAGCTCAGCCGGTATATTATCTGGCTGGAAGTCACTTGGTCTCAAGTACACCGCCAGTGGGTTTATTCTTGAATTTGTGTTTTACTACTGGTCCCTATGAACTTCATATAACTTTAACCTACGTGTGACGGTCGAGCGCTACAGCCCAGTGTGACAGTTTATGATGTAATGAATGCATAAACACTTGTTGCGTTAAAATGAATATTATAAATAGCGAGTTATATCAGGGCCGGATACCATTCGCGAGCTGTCACACGGTCACATTTCATGACGTCCGCTGATGAGTACACTAGACTCGCTTCCATAATGAGTTCGTGGGAACTCAATCATAGCTGCTTTTGGCCCGACTGAAATGCCGTAAATAAGTCAAATATAAAATAAAAATTAAGTTTGTTGCGTGTATGCTAGGTCAGCGGAAAGTTAGTCAGCGGAAGTGGGCATCCAAGTGTCTCCACTGTATATGAAACATTGAGCCAGTGCAATGCGACTGCTGGTCTGGGGTGGCTATCGTGCCTCACGCTGTAGTCATAGCAGATCGCACACGGCGGTACGATGCATGCTTATTCAGATGGAAACGGGCATTTCCACCCTTATTCCGAGAATTAAATCCAGTAGTCCTATGTTTTGCAGAGAGAGCATTGGCTTTCAGTGCTTTGAGCAGATGTGCGGTAACACAATCGGCTATTGATGCGCCCAGGAATACAAAATTGTAATTACTGAAAAGTGCACAAACAAGGTCGGTATTACATGCGTTAATACATACGCATTCGTTTTTCTTCCAATAAAAGGTGTTACATCAAATAATAAAAAAAAAACAAGAACAACTACTAACAGTGATAAGAAAAAGGCACTCTGGTACATGCCAAGTTTTCATTCAGATTTGGTACCACAAACGATTCCGCAGATGTCACTTCACATCGAATTTGACGCGTGGAATCCCGGGAAGACGGCTCTAATATGCTCCGTGCACCCCAAAGCTAGCAGCGCGGTGGAAGTACGACGTTCGTTGGACCAATCGCACGCCTATCTTTGCCCACGTGATCCCATACCCAAGCGCAGGGAACGTAATCACGCGATGAGAGGGAGGCGGTTGACAGCTTAGGGGAGAACGGAGTATTGGCGAGGAGATCGAGCTATAAGGCGCGCTACGTCCAGCATGTTTTCCGCGGAGTTCTGCGTTTACCAACACAAGGCACGTGCATTGGATTCTCCACTTCATCTTTCTCGATTGATCGCGGGGCAAGGATTGGTCAAGACTCGTGCCCAATGTTTTGCTGCGTCCGCGTTTGTCTTCTCTGATTGAACACGAGCCCCAGCCGAACGTTGACGCGAAGTTCGGCTGCGTGGGTCGAGCCAATGTTGAGCTCTGCGTCAAAACACAAACAAAAAATCTGTGTTGTTGTTGTTGTCCCCATCGATGTAGGTAGTTCTTAATTCAGCCAATGGGGGCGTGACGGTTCGATCTCCTTCCCAATAGAAGCAGCGATTTGGATCTAACATCTGCGTCCCTTTACGTTCAATTACAATTTAAGACTTTCAACTTGGACTAGATTTTTCTTTTTCGAATACGGTACAAAAATAGCGAATGAGCGTAATCATCGTCATTGCGTATAATGTCAATAAAACAGTCCATGTGACACGGCCTTTGAGAGAAATCTCATTCGTAATCGAAACAACCTTAGCTCAAAATGAGATTAGCACCAACGCTTTAAGTTCTCCAAACAGCTTGGGGCGTCACACTGCGCAAGCGCGGACCTTCTGCGCATGCACATTACGTCATCCCAAGCTGGTTCGGTGACCCATAGTGCTGGTGACCCTATTATGAAACCCTCTATTAACTTTCTCGCGTGAAAGGGACATCAATCTGGGTCAATTAATGCTCGTGTGTCCGTGCTATTGGGTAGGCGCAATACCTCGAACACGGACGCATCGCCGGATTGACGTCCATCAAAGTCCAGAATAAACCTAGTATTACGGACGACCGTATGACACTTATTGCAGTTCGTAGAGCGCAAGACGCTTACGCTCGTCCCTAAATTATAAGACACTCGGTGTCGTGCACAGACCTGTGGTCGTCCGTAGACCGTAAGACACACATGGTCGTTCGTAGACTGCAAGACGCATACGCTTGTCTATAAACGCTTTGCAGCAGCTGTTCATGGGCGCCGCCATAACTGACCTTCAGTTTTTGTTCCCTTTTATTCCGTTTATTTCACTTTGTCTTTACCATTCCAGGCCAGGTCATTGCCATTTTAGATTTAATTGCGTCCTCTCCTCAGCATTGGCCTTTGTGGAGGCTCGTCGACGGCCGTTTCAGTGGCTCGTTATCTCGGTAAGACAAGAGAAGATCGGCAATGGCGGCCGTAGTCTGGCGCGTGTGTAAAGCGTCTATAGACCATAAAGTAATATGATAGTTTATAAACAATAAAACATTTATGGTAGTCCATAGCGAGATACGTTCTGCTGTTGGTTCCTACGGTGGGAATGCCGATCAACAAGGACAACAGGCGTACATTTCTCTCGTATCTTCTTCGCAGTACGAGCTCGGCACGAGCCTGGAGAGAAATTTTATTGATCCATTGGAACGCGAGCTGCGCGGGGCCTGGCGACACGAGTGCGTCGACGCGTTCTTGCTGCACTCCAAGCAATGGCGGATCCTCGCTCGGCAGCTGGACAACGAACGAGGCTTTAATGACGACATTACCAATGCAACATCATCTTAAACAACATATAGGAAATAATAATAAAAATAATCAGAAATAATTATGGGATACAAACAAGTTTTCATGCTTTTTTGTTCACAGTTCACTGCGCGGACACGGGTGTTGTAAATAAAGTTTTTGTTTCTCTTTCTTTTTCTCTCTCTCTCACTTCCACTTTTATGTACTCCGTTCACTTCTAAAATTTACTACTTGTATTTTGGACGGTATTTCTTAACGTTCTATTTTCCCATGTGGCCTCGAATTGTTAACACATGAATGTCTGAAATCACACAAACTAGGTATGATATGCCGCACGTCAAATTGGTTGCGCCAAGTTTTGCGGTGTAACGAACCTGGGTAATTTCGCTCAGGCCACAAAAGTAGTAAGATATTGATAGGAAGATGTAGTATCAATGATTCAAACGCGATGAAGAGAACGGGGTCTCACACCGACGCCAACATCAGATTCCATTGGCTCGTTGATCCGAGACGTCGCCCTTCTTGCTCACACCCCATCGCGCATGCGCGACACCGGTTGGGGGCCACTAAGGGCGCTTCGGTTTGTAAAGATGAGTTGGAGAAAATGGGAAAACAACCTTGGGGGGAAAACCTGCGAGCTCAGCGTGGGAAAAATAGCCTAGCTGCCTTCATGGTAGCCTAAAAAAAGGGAAACTTCGAAGCTAAACACCTCGCGATGTCACACGACGAAGTGGCCACGACCGACGACCACGGGCTCCATCAGGGCACGACCGGTCCAGATTCTGGCGCTACGCGTTTGCTGTCAAAGCACGGCCGGGCTTGACATCTCGAACTTTTAGACGTTCGCAACGCTGTGCGAAAACATAGGTACCAAGCTGAGAAACAAAATGCACAAAACGTCCCCCCCCCAAAAAAAATAAATAAAAGAAAAAATTACGAGGTTATTTTACCGGAAAAGGAAGTTACCTATCGCCGAACACTCAGTCTCCGCCCAAATGTAGCCCTAGGAGTCCGAAGTTGACGACGACGTTTTTGCTTCGGAAGCAGTTTTATCATCTTAATTTGAATAGGAAAAGGGCGGACGACTAAGCTTTCAAATGCACACAGCTGAATGGCAAAAATCCCCCCCCCCCCCTTAAAAAAAAACAAAAAAAAAACGGCCTAACGAGGCCGCATTTTGCCCATTGAAATTCCCTGAAAATCACATATAACATTTGAACGAGACAATACTTAGTTCTAAAAATGTGGCATCTAGTTCGGCCCGCTAGCGCTACATTTAGGCGGAGAATGAGCGTGCGGCGATACGTGGTTTATTTTTTTTTCGGTACAAAAAACAACTATTGTTTTTCGTTATTTCCGGAAGAAGGGGGGGGGGGGGAGGGGGGACCACACGCCTACTGCCAAGAGTGTCATAATAATTTATCTAAAATCTCACGCAGAAAAAAAAAAAAGAATTGAAAATATTTAAAGTTCGTAGGACAATAGCGGGCAAGGATATTTCCACCCAGTAGATGAGGCCAGCGCAAGACGTCATTGTTAGAGGAGTCCCGACCCGCCCCCAGCGGCAAACACCGTGAAGCTCGGCGAGAGCAGCTGCGGGGCCGCAGACACGTTCGTCTTGACATCGCAACGTGCTAGCGCGTGGCGCTCGTTCTGAGGCGCTGTAAACCAGGGTACACATGAGTGATACAAACGGATGCCGCGCGGCAGTTTCTATGGTAACTCGCGCGCACGATGTGACGTGGCGGCTTTGGCATAGGTCCACGTCATCAGCGTCCTGGTCCGTTGCTATGGGAATAAGCGCGCGGTGCCCGTTTTTTCCGCTCATGGTTTCCCTAGAGTGCCTCAATGTCACTCTGTTTAGGGTGATGCCATCGTTTGTAGTACCCGATGCAGACAGCACGCGCTCACAGGGAAAATACAAAGAAATCGCAGGAAACAAAATGTCGCCGTAGCACAGTCAGCGCCACGAGCGCGTGCAGGGACACGCTCTTTCACGCGCTTCAGAACAAAAAAAAAATGAAAAAAAAAAACGTTTGAAACAAAATGGCCAGATGTCATCACCCCAAGCAAAGCGCACATGAAGGCACCCTAGGTTTCCCTGCTTAATACGCGCGGTTGATGATGCTGGCGCGAGGTGGGCGGTGCTGCCTGGATCGATCTCGTATGGGGGAAGGATGGGGTGGGGTGTGGAAGGGGGGGGGGGGGGGGTCGCAGGCCTTCGGTTCTATGTGGTATTGGCAAGGACCACTGGAATACGTGATGGGAAAAACAGCTAATAAAACGCGGACTACGAAGATGAACCGACACGACTGGACAATGCTGCACTCGTAAATGAAGAATTTTAATGAAGGAAACAGAGACATCCTTCATTCAAATCCTTCAGTTGCGAGTACAGCATTGTCCCGTCGTGTTTGTTCTTCGTAGTCCGCGCTTTCTGAGCTGTTTTCCCCATCATGCATGACATCATCCAACTGTGCCAGTTTACCACCTTATTACCACTGGAGTACAGCATTTCGAGACCCTCTTCCGTTCACCCGTAAGCAGACAGAGCGGTGGGAGGACATTCGCGCTCACCGGGACACTGAACCAGCTCCCTTTCATCACTCGATACCGTGCTCTCTGTGCCTGGGTGCGGATGGGAAGGTGATCCCGTGGCGAGAGACAGACGCATGCCAAGTTACCACAGGTCATACATCTTACCAGTGACCCAGCCGCTCGCTGCAGAATCAATGGCATAATAATCTCACACCTCAAGCATGTTTCAAGCATGCATGTTTCGTGCATTTGTATGCTTCGGACGTTTCTGCAGACAGTTTTTGTATGATCAATGTGACCGTCACTCTAGGAAGAAACGAGCCTCAGACGGTGTCTGCAGACTGTCTTTTGAATGATGTATAAGCAGTGCGACCGTAGCAGGAAGGTCTCGGAGGATATCGTACCTCAAAAGCTACAAAACATGCGTGTGTTCGGAGGTCCTGAAATCACTACGGGACGACATTCTCTTGCGCCACTAACTGATAAAATCTACGCGAGAAGTGGTTTTCGCTCCTCCTATTATCACATTGTACTTCGCTCGCTGGCGGATTGAGCCTCATGCTGGGATTGACATGATCGCGGCTACTTTCAACAGCGAATGGGGGGGGGGGGGGGGTCCATGTTTTCGATTTCCGTATCTTGTGTAGAAAAGTTAGCACCAACGGTGGCTTCGAATGGTTTGTGCAGCGCTACACTAAGGTAAGCCGACTATGATTGTAAACTACGGTTGGTTGCTACGCAGGATGTCTATCCGAAATGCTTCTGCTAGGAGGCGCACCGTGCTGTCATTGCCTTCTAGCACGATTCCAATGCGGAGCAAGAGCTCGTCTGCTTCTTGCAGAGGGGCCGCGACGATGTCAGAACGCCGAGCTCTTATTGGCTGATTGAAAAAAAAAGTAGTGGCTAGACTTTGAGGTATTTAGTCTTGAGGGCTAGCCACTATCCTTCCAAGCAAAGCGAATCTGAACTCGGAGTTGTTTTGATGTCACCTCAACTCTTGCTCGTGAAGCAGAAGACTTGTTCTCCGGATTGCAGGTGGTGTTATACACCAGAGGAACCGGACGCCGCGACAAAGAGACATTAGGCCTCATTAGGCATGGGCGGAGCGTACATCTACCTTAATTGCCTATGCTGGCGTAGATATGGCGTTGATTTTTTTTCTAGGGTACAATTTATTGGGTGACATATGCGCAGTTTCGTACAGGTTACTCAGAAAAGTAATCGATAAAAAATAGAATTACACTTGGTTAAAAAGTACTACATTAATTTTTTTCTCGCCAAATAAGAAATTGGCCGTTACTTGAAGAAGTAATGGTTACATTTCGGAATATTTCAAATTTTCAAAACGACAGAGACATCTACTGCTTTGAAAACGGATCTTTTTTACTGTCCATTATTGGATTCGAACGGCAGAATTATGAACTACTTATCTTCTTAATCCACCAATTTTGGTAAACTCGTCTTGTCAAAGACTTCGTTCCAGGATTCATTGGTAGAAAACGTATATGATCAATGGAGGCTATTATAAAAGAAAAAAAATATTAGCGTCTACAAGTAATATTAGTACATCAAATTGTTATGAAATTACTTCTGAGATTACTTCCTAATAAATGTAACAAAATAAGTACAAAATAACTCCAAATAGTAAGCGATTACAAGTCATTTGATAACTTGTTGTGAGGGTTGTACACATCTGCAGATACGTATCCCACCCAGGCAGATAAAATTTTTTTTTTAATTCAGTGTTTTCTTTAATATTTTATTTTACGCATTATAGGACCTTAGAAAACAAAGGTCGCCGCCAATTTTACGTGTGCGCTCAACCCTGACCGGAGAAATCCCAAGTCTGGCTACCTGGCGTTGCCATAGCAACGGCGTTCGCGTGTTATTTGTTGCGCGATCAATGACACACCGGCCGTGTCCCGCTCAGGTACGGTGACCTGGAACGCGACTCCAATTGACTGCGTTCAACGCAACCCAAAAAGTGGTTCCACGATTTCCACCCGACGACGTCATAGAAGAATAAGGCTGTCACCGGCGGCGATCCTGGCGGTGTAACAGCAGCGACGGCAGTTGTGGCAGACGCCTGTTCCGCTGCGGGTCTGCCTCCAGCTTGAAAACCCCACGGAAGCTTCGGCAGTCACGAGTTGGGACGCTGCGAGGACGTCGACCATCGCATCCTTTCGTGTGCTTTTTCAAGTACTTCTACGCTCAACCGCCAGGATCGTGACATCCGCCAGCATGACACACCTGCTTGTGTGACGTCAATTGCTGCCTCTTCGGAACCGATATAGATGTGCATGTGCGGAAGAGGACGCTAAACACGCCAGTCGGAGACGCGTTGTTCCGGGCAGCGCAGTAGCTCAGGTGCACCCGACAGAGAAGATGGCGGCGTACAAAGGGAGGGAAAGCCTGGAACCGGTGTTCACGTTTCACCTGAACCAGAAAATCCAGCCGAGGAAGGTGACCGTCGGGAAGTACGACGGACTCCACGCCTGCCTCACGGCCGCCACTGCCTCGGACAAGGTAGGCCTCGAGGGTGCTTCGGGAGCAGTGTTGCAAGTAATGAGTTACGAGTAGCGACGTTACTGGTAACGCGCGGTGACGTACTAACGTATTGGTTATGTTTCTAAATGACTGACAAGTGAAGCATTCTAGTTACTGTTTTATGGTATCGTCTAACAAATTGCGTTACTCGTTACTTTAGATTAACCCACGATGATTAAAGCCTCATTTATTTTCTTGGTATTTTCCAAGTAAATTCAGCTATTTTTGCATTAGATAAGGCTCAGTGAATTTTTATTGCGCATTAATATGCTTGACGTTCCATTGGTTTGTGATATATAGCCCGTGACCGTGTGGTCACGCAAGGCTTCTGACCCAGAATAAAATGACTTTAATTTAAAACTTTTATTTTTACAAGAGATACCGTTTGTCAATACGCACGGTAGGGTAAAACACGTGGCGCCCCAGGCAGCACACCAATGTTGGTCCGACATTGGCCTAACATTGGCTAACACCGGCCTCAATATTGGACAATATTGGAAGCGCTACCCCGTCCAACGTTGGCCCAGTCATTGGTGCCAATGTTGGGCCACTGTTCAGCCATCGTTCCAGCCAATGTCGGCCCCATCGTTGGTGCCAATGTTGGGCCATTGCTAAACCATGGTTCCAGCCAATGGTGGTCCCACATTGGCAAAGACCGGCGTAATATTGGACAATACTGGAAGTGCGAACCAATCCAATGTTGGCCGTCATTGGTGCTGACTTTTGGCCATCGTTGCACTCGCCCATCTGTTTGCAAGTGCACTCGCCAAGTTGTTTGCAAAAAGGAAGGTACACAGACACAAGGGATATTTTTGAAATCTCCTAAAAGTTTATTACACACAGCCTTTTCTGCAGAGAAGTACAAACTAAGCGATTTGTAATATGTGAAGAGGTACTACTCAGCTGTTATACAACTGAGAACATTGCAAAGCAAACAACAACCGGGGTAATTGTTGGGTAGTGTCCAGTCTCCCGACAGCTGGCAGAATTTTTTCCCCGAAGTTCTACCGGTAGTCGCCCCTCACTGGCGGTGCGATCAGTTCATCGAACGACATTTTATCGACAGATCGTTTCATCAACACGCGATGTTTCATAAAAAAAAAAAAAACTCAGAATAGCATTGTTTTCTTTTTTGCAAAGAATTGTTGCAGACTTACCATGAAGCGTCGTGAAAGGGTGGGCTGGTTCAGTGAGCACGCGCCTCAGGTATACACGCGCTTTGAAATGCCCCTAGAGCGTGAAATTCGTGTAACGAATGTCGAGGAAACGTTGCGCCTCAGGAATACACGCCCGACGAAATGCCCCTACAGCGTGCAATTCGCTTAACGAATGTCGATGAAACGTGAATGTCGATCGACGCAACGTGTATTCACGAAAAGGTGGCCACGAAACGTGTTTTCGCGAAACGCAGGGTGAATAATGAAGTCAGTATTCTACCTGCAGTTTTGACATTATTTCAGACAGATAATGGCAGGCGACTGTCGGTAAAATTGCAGGAAGATTATTCTCCCGGCTGCCAGGAGAAAGGCACTGCGTAGTTCTAGAGGTTATCCGGAAGAGTATGCCCGTAGAAGAACGGACAATGATCACCAAGTAGGTTGCAGCGCACTTACGTTGAAAATACCGGACTTGAAAGATGTAATGAGAGGTAGATGTCGACACAGGCACTGCAGACCAACCACACAAACACAAATGTTGTCACGGCCCACTAAATGCGCCACGGCCCACTAAAGGCGCCTTCGTTTTTTTTTGTTTTTTTTTTAATTGAATAAGAGAACAGTTAAAGTCAATTAAACCTTCAATATTGTTAAGAATGTACGCCAGTCGAAACGTTATTGTTTGCTTACCATACTGCGTACGTACTTTCGGATGTCTTCTTATTTTGCGTATAAAAGTGTAGTTATTTACATCATCTGAAGGAATCTAAAAAAGAGCGTTTCGCTGAGTATTATTTGCAGTAGCCTAAAGTAATAAATTTGATTAACCTTTAGTAGACCATGTTTACTAAAAGTGGATCCGTCGGAGTATCTTGAGGCCTGCGTTGTAATTTTCAAATATTCGTAGTATTCTTCTTTGTAGATTGAGCAGCCAATTGCAATTTCTAGACGTCGGCATGCCCCCACTAAGATGAAGTAACAAAGTCTTGAATAAGATATTGAATACTATACGTTTGGTTGGCCATATAGGTAAAATGTTTCGTATTTTGTACATGCATCCAACGGATGACGATAAGGCGATAATTCTGTGCTTAAATTTTTTATATGAGTATTCCAATGATGAAACCATACCCCAAAGAATTGTTGTTCCAAAGTGAGTTGCTGGGCGAGTTGGATAGACATCTTGACTTAAACAGCGCAAATAATTTACGTAAGGAAGAGACAACAGGAAGGAAAGAGCGCTGACTCACAACTGAGGTTTTAATAATGAGGTAGTGAAAGAGAAGAAAGGTGTCAAGTGCGGTAAAATTATTAAAATTAATAACCTCTTTCTAAGGGCCATTTCAACGGAATGACAAATTGCATTTTTAAGTAACCAAAGTGAATATATCTATGTACAAATAATCAGATGTGATCTACAAAGTTGACGGTGACCCAACGGTTACTGCCAGAAAAAAGGAAGAAACACGATGTCTACGGTGACCCAAGGGTATTGGCTTCCACTGAATTGAAAATTGAGAAGAAAGAAAAGGAAGAAAAAGAAGAAAAAAAGAAGAAAACAATAATTTAGGGACTACAATTAAAAAATTGAAGCTCTTTCGCCGTCAAAGCAATCGAAGGCGTACTTATGCAGGCTAGGCCCTTGTTCGCGATCATGCACGCCTCGTACACCTCTCTAGTCTTTTTTTCCTTAAAATGTTTAAGCACCTTAGTCTCAGAAAACCTTGGTGTGCACCCGCAATCTCTCACATGCACAGTAAGATGGCCCGCTGGCGTTGAGTTTAGAGAAAGTGCTTGTTCCCTGAGTCTCACATTGATGCACCTTCCCGATTGTCCCAGATACACCTTCCCACATGACAACGGTATTTCGTAGATGATGCCGCTGTTGGGGGGGGGGGGGGGGGATGTGGTGTATAAAACGGGAAGGGGGTTTAATGGCTATGCGAAATGTTATTCTCCAGGCAGGGAAAAGACTCGCATAGCCAAAGGGGAGAGGGAAGGAAAGATGTGGATTGAGATGGGTTGAATAAAATATTTTGGAAGTTACAAGGGGAAAGCGCCAATCAAATCATTTGTAGGGTAGAGGGAGGGGGGGGGGGGGAGGGGCAAAGCGTTGCTAACACACGGCTAAAACATAGTTCAAAGTAAACGTTCGATAAAACGCGCAAGTGCCAACAGTCGCTCAGGCGCTCTAAACACATGGTCAATTGCACAAGTACAGCTCGTCGCCGCGGAGCGGCGACGAGCGGAACCTGTGTAACATGTCGCGCCGCCGCGAAGCGGCGGCGAAACTTGTGTTTCACAGCCGCAGTTCCGCAGTTCTGCCACAACACAGTTATGTTCACTGGAGTTTTGCATCATTGTCATGTCGCAAACGTGTGACGAGATCTTTACCGGTTTTCGAATTGAGCGCGGCAGTTAGAGGCGGTCTGAAATCTCAGTCACATGCGCAAACTCGAGCACTGCACGGAATATGACCCGCGCCCGTTGCTTGCCACCAGTAGGGAATAGCAGTTCCTCTGTTGACCCGCTGTGACAATCCACGAATTTCCTTGCATGGTTGATTTTACGATCGGTCGTGTGTATCCTGCTGCTCGTTGATTTGTGGACATAATCTTTTAAGTTTGTCGGGCGCTGTGAGGAGGATAGGAACCTCAAACTTTGCGGCTACTCTTTTTAGGTTATGGGACAGACGGTGAAGGTAGGGCATTACCACAGGTCGGATCTTATTTCGGTTGGGACTTCCTCTTTGACGATGTTTTAGCATGCTCTCCACGATGGTGGAAATAACTGAAGTCGGGTACCCTGATGCGCGAAGTCTCTGTAGCTGGATGTTGAAGCTCTCTCCTGCTGTGTGGTCGCAAGACTTCTTCAGAGCCGCCCCCAACGTGCTGGCAACAATTCCTCTCTTGACGAGCTTAGTGTGTGCGGAGGCAAATTGCAGAAGACTTTTCTTTGTTCGTGGGGCGTACATCCAGCAGACACTGTCGTCGTGGAATGTTATTTTTTGATCTAAGAATTGGAGGGACTGGTTTTCTGGCCATTCATGTGTGAACGTCAGTCCCCCGGCGTGTTCTTCGAATGTCGTTTGAACGGATTCCATGAACTGTGTCTCACATTTGGGTCGGGCATTGAGGAGGATGAGATAATCGTCTACGTATCTGAATATACGACTAACCTGGGGAATGGCAAGGCTGTCATCAATGGCTCTATTGCATTTCGAGAGGTAAACATCAGTCAATGCAGGAGCTACACAGGATCCTATACAGATTCCTCTCCTCTGTGAGTCAGCGCTCTTTCCTTCCTGTTGTCTCTTCCTTACGTAAATTATTTGCGCTGTTTAAGTCAAGAATTGTTGTTCTTTAACCTCTTCTATTACATTGTTTTTTATGCATAATGTGAGTGCTGTCGCATTTATTTGCAGGTGCTGAAACGATATACTTTGTTTTCGTAATGTTTAAGTGTTATTTATTTATTTCAAGCGAAACTTCGAGATCAGAGAGATAATTACTCTTCAAAGATTCCAACCTTACTTTGGAAGTAGAAGATGAATTACGTTGGTGTCATCCGCGTACATGATAAGGTCCGAAAATTCCATAATGTTTGTTATATCGCTTATATAAAAAATAAATAGCAAGGGTCCTAAAATGGTCCCGTGTGAAACGCCATATTCAACCTCGAGTACGTCCGAAAGAATGTTATTAATGTTAACATGCTGCAAATGATTTTGAAGGTAGTTTTCTAATAAATTCAAGGCAATGCGGCGTATGCCATACAGTTAAAGTTGTCTTAATAGCATACCATGATGTATTGTGTCAAAGGCTTTCTTAAAGTCTAGGAATAACCGTAAAGTGTATAGCTTATTTTCAATTTTTTTTAGTTTTCTTATATTTCACCTCCACGAGTGCCTGCTCAGCAGATCTGGAATTTTGAAAGCCATACTGGAATTTATTTATTACATTGTGTTTTGAACTAAATTTATCAATTTTTTTATAACCGCTTCGAATATTTTTGGAAACATGGGCAGAACCGAGATCGGTCTGTAGTTCTGTATCATATGTTCCCGCATCATTTATAAAGAGGAGTGTCTTATGCAATTTTAAGCTTGTCAGGAAATATCCCCATTTCTGACGTACTATTGATGATGTACGATAAAGGATAACTTATATGTTAAAGACATTATTTATGGGCACTGGTTTGAAGTCGTCAGTGCCAGCGGCAACATTATTTTTAATGAACAAAATGTAAGAGCGCAAACGAGCTGGTGTACATTGCACATGGTTGAAAAAACCCCGAGACTGCGGGTAAACGACACGACACTAAAAAGTCTCTAACACAGCTGAAATTTTTATTTTCCGAAACCTGGTTATATAGACACTTCGATACAAAAAAAAAAAAAAAAACTAGACTTTTTAGTGTTGTGTCGTTTACCCGCAGTCTCGGGGTTTTTTCAACCATGTGCATTATTTTTGTTTTACAGAATAGACTTTCTACTTTGAATGGTGTTGTTGGTTGGAGCATCATCGTGTTTGGTTATGAGGTTATCGCGTTTTTGTTGCAATACTGTGATGTGGATTAGTGTATTAGAGGTGAACCAACTACGCTGAAATGCTTATTCATTAATTTCGACACTTCCTGGCCACTACGTCAACAGTTACACTTCGCGTTCTTTGGAAGTTTTTTTTTTTTGTCCTGCCAGTGATAGCGTTTACAGTTAGTTTTCCATATTTTTCCTGGCGTGTTGTAAAATCTTGAAAAAATGTTTTGATAATAATTAGCTACAGCTTTTTTAAAATCGAAGTTTAATTGTTGCCTGTTTTTTAAAAATTTTATGAGAAGGCTTTGGTCTCTACACTTTATGAAATCATGATACATTTTATCTTTTTTTCTTAATTCGTTTGTTGGAGCTGTAAGTGATCCAGGTTTTTCTTACTTTATTTTTACTCCTATTTGCTTCTGTGAGTGGGAAAGCACCGTCGTAACAAAGCTTAAGTTGTTTGAAAAACTTTTATACGCAAGGTTGGGATCACTTTCCCGGAAGACATTGTCCCGGTCTGTTCGATCAACCATGCCACGAAATGTCCCTGTGATTCGCCATTTATTTTTCGATAAGTGTAAATAGGGGCTTCACGTGCGTGTGGTTCACGAATAATAAATTTGAGACAAAATATACGCATATGATCGCTGATGTCTTGTGTGAATATGCCAGAAGCTACATCTCCGGCGTTTAAATTTGTTTTACAGACGTCAATTAAACTAGACTTTGTACCGGATCTCAGATGTCTCCCGCTCTAGCTGTCAAACAAGAATATTCATCAGTCGAGTTTTCATTTGAGTAGACGGTGGTCCATTGTGGACGGCAGACTCGTCTTCTTAATCACTGCAAAAACTTCCTTTCATTTTTCGCATTCTTAAACTGAACAAAAACAAGGAGCGAACCATGAAAATTGAATCAAAATGCAGCAGCTGTAATATTTAGTGTGACCTTGTGGTTGCACGTAAACTACGACAGGTTAGCCTCAACATATAGGATGTCTGAAACAACGAGGCTTAATCTAAAGTGGAAAATATCGGCCTCTGCACGTAGCAATCGAAACGTCGCATTTTACAGGTCGGTTTTACCTTCTAATAATACTAAGCGTAGCTCACTTTCTATCAAAAAAAGGGCGTGGCGTCAGCGGTGGTCGGGCTTAAACTGACACAAAGTATACGTCTATAGACCAACTCGACTCTCTGACGTCAGGCCACTGCGGTGGCGCTGCTGTCGGCATTGCGCATGTGTGAAAGCTTCACTCCTCTCTAATTTGGTTTCTGTGCACGCGCAGTGCCCACACCTGGTGTGAGCAAAGTGGGCTTTGTTTGTATAAACACCAAATTGTATTTGTAAACACTCTGTTGGCGTATAAAGGCTGTGTGTTCCAAAATTCACTCGATCCTACTCCAGTGTAAGTGTTTTTTGTACATAGGAGTTCGGAAACCAACACGCGTCCAGTCTTTTTCTATCTCTGTTGTCACGAGACACAACACGCCGGAGTAGCCCGAACCCATTTGGATACAACTTGGAACACAGCCAAAGTGTCTGATAAGCAGGCTGAACTAAATCATCGACTTTCCCTGGTTCGTTCGTCACGTATAAAATGGGATATAGTTCTCGACGAGTAACAAATGTGTTCAAATATCCTGCGAGGCGAAGAAACAAACCGAATTTATTCTATTCACTCCGAACCACTCGTTTCTTTGAGTCGGTATTGATAGATTGGAGTTTTAGTTGCGTCAGATTTGACACCTGAAGTGTTTACTTTAACTTCATAGCCAAGAAAGCCTTGCAGAAGGGCTGCTGTTTGTAAGCGGAACACTCGTCAATAGACGCCTGAAACGAAGCTGCCTGCGTACACTACAACAATCAAATCGATGTTAAGTGCACGATGACACTGTTAGGTACACCCATTCTCGTTCGTAGATCGATGCGCTCGAATTCTTGCAGAAGATAAACATTGCTGTTAGTCCATAACTATAGGTTTCGTGTTTTCGGATAAATCCGAAAAGCTCCGAAAACCACCCGCCTGTAAAATTTGGGTCAATTGAGATTTATCCGATAAACTTCAAATTTTCATGTCAATGCAACTCTCCCCCTACCCCGTGCATCCCCCCCCCCCCCTCCCCGTCCCCGGAAAAACGTTGTCAAATAGGGTCTTACCGCTTGTCTCGTCAAGGTTGATTCAGGGCAACAGGACATTGTGCATTTGGGTCACGACAAAAGCCACTCTTTTGGTTTCCAGTTTGAGCCATGCGATTTGTGATTTAGAGCAAGGAGAGGGTATGTTTTTGGAACAGTGAAAGCTATGGAACATAGATATTTATAAAATAGGAAAGAGGCGCATTTGAAACTTATCTATCACATCATTAACCACTCCAACTCGCGCGGCCGCGGGCTAGATTGATGAAATATATGATAGGATGACTACGAGCTTCCAGCGACTACCTCCGGAAGTTTATTGATTTTAAGGTATGGGCGTTTATCGTAGCAACATGTGTGCGACTTTTTTCGCCGGACAAATTAGTATTGCAATTGGCAATGGCACCAACGCCAAATTCAACTAAAAAAAATTTAATTGATACAATTGCGTTTTATTTTTTATCTAGCATATCTTTACAACCGTTTATTATTTATTCCTTTTTAATAGAAAACACTGGAAAATGAACTTCGAATTTCGGAGAATTGAAAATCAAAGATGTATAAACTCCGATAAACTCCGATTATTCAGCAAAAAAATAGACTTCAAAGTACACCCTCCGAATTTGACGAAAAATAAACCCCGAAAACAAAAAAAGCCCTATTCGTAACCAGTATACTTTTTTTTTTCATCCATTTCGGAGTTACCTCTATTTTAATAAAAAATGAAAATTGATTATTTCAAGCTTATTGAAAAAAAAGCAGCAGGAATTCTGGAAAATGCACAGAAAACCGCTGGATTTCAGCACAGAACAATGTTGAGTTTATAGCACAATTTATTGTTGTAATCAGTATAAAAAATAAAAAAAAAAGATCTCATTTCAGAGAGTTGCCCTTTTTTTATCTGACTTCCCTCCAGCACGAACCAATGTCTACTGCATCACCTTGTTGTCACCCAGGTGTTTCCATACCTGCCGATGTAAACATTCGTGTTTTCGTGTTTTTTTTTTTTTTTTTTTTTTTTACATTTGGTGTCAGTTTGAAAATTCAGCGACCGAATTCACATGTTTTGCAGAAAGATAGGTTTTTCCAATAGCGTCTGACGTCGCTTGGAATTTTTAATATCCAGTTTATAAACTTTAGAATTATATAGCACTCTTTTTTTTTTTTTTTCGGAATCCTTGTGCATACTCCACCGGGCCTATTTCACCTGGAGTATACCTTTACAACGAAATCATGCATACACGCCGAAATTCGTTCAAAATACATCTACCAATGTTTGCCACCATAATATCTCACTGGCGTCGCGAGTGCTGCACTCGCTGACAACCATTCCGCTGAGAGTAATGAAAGATGACGACTCAAGAACTCACCACCGAACTTAGATTATTTCGGATTGACGAACGTAAATAATAAAACATTTCTGACTTGGAGAATGAACGCCAGCGTAACTTCAAAGCCGCTAGAATCCCGGCACCCGCTAAACGTCCGCCATTCCTCCCTCTAGATAATAATGTTAATTAAAATAAGCGATTGAGTTTTCATTATTTTTTGTCATTTAATGAAGCGATGACTACTAGAAACAAATATATACTAGAGTTGACCTAAGCTTGCGTAAAACAGTATCAGTCTAAGCGTCTTTCTTTTTTTTTTCAAACACCATCGGGGATTGAAACAGGCTCCCTGAAAGAGTTGTCCCTTCAGAAATAGCGTCTGCGTATAGTCACGCACTTCTGGATCACTCGTCAGTTCACTACAGTCAGCGACAACTTAAGCAACTCGTGACCTATGTTCACGCTTTTGGGTTCGTTATTTGTTCTTCGGGGCACCTACCTGTTAACGCCGCAATGTCCTTGAGCGCGGAGCGGTAATAAAATAGTTGGGACTGGCCAGAACCTGCGCTTCTTAAAAGGGAAGCTGCAAAACGTACTTGAAAACAGAACGAGTATCTGTGGTATTGAAGGTCAAATCATGAACTACAGGAAGACAAGCTGCGTGTTGTGTAACTACAAATACCTGCATGCAGAAGGAGGAGAAAGCTCGCGTATTTTTAGGTTATAACTTACAAGTATGGCGTTGGTCGGCTGAAATAATTTTTTTTTTTTTTTTTTGGACATATAAGAGCGCGAAACGCCGGCATCCGGTGTCTGGATTTCGACTTCTAACGCGTTCGGCAAGTGCAGTGGCCTCAAAAGCAGCTAGCGCTTATGTTCTCGTGTCGCTCAGTTTCTAGGGGCATAATAAGGAGTTTTACAAGACCAGGAGCGAGCTCCGCTGCCGATTAACGCAGAGCGTTCCGCCGTGCTCGGCCAACGTGCTGGTCCTGTATACGCCGGCTTCGTCTCCTTCTGCAAAGCATAGAGTTATTACAATAAACGCTAGAGGCTCAGCTGGCGCTAGTGTCTACGGGACTTCCGATTGCAAATTGAAGCAGACAGCATGCAGTATACTTTTCCAGCCTCCCTGTGTATTCCTATGGAAAAACGCGCGTGAATTTTGTCTCTTCGCCGGAAAATAACATGAATACCTTTTGTCATTTCGGTTGTACCGGATAATATGTACCTTTTTTGGTACTGTGAAAGTGTAATTGCTTTAGTTACAGCATTTTTCTTTACCACTGAACGATGTTAAACTTCGCTCTATTTCATGCCCAAAACCTCTGTTTTAAGGAAGGTATGTGAAAACGAGCGACGATTCTAAGCAAACTAACGATCGAAAAGAATGTAGAGTGTGTTCAAGGTTTGCTAGCATTGCGGCGGCGCTTATATATTGCTAATATGCCCGTCTTGTCACTCAATGAAAATGACTCCGTTGTGCATCTTTACGATCGGTTAAAATTAAAACATTCGAATGTAAGAAATAAAGTACGTGGACTACGAAAGGTATGCTTTTTTATTATTTCCTATGTCCATCAGTTTTTATCGGGCACCTGTTCTCTGACTTCTCCCTATTTGCAAAGGTTTGGAGCGTGCGGTTGATGATTTGAACATGCATCTTTGCACATATTCATGAGCAGAAAGAATAAAGCAGAACTTATTTATTGCAAATCGGACTATATTACGTAGCTTTCAATTTATTTTGATCGTCTGCGTGCACAAGGAGTTACTTATCCAGTGTTACTGCGCAGTTCTTGCCGTCTCTCTTGGTTTTACACATGTCCTTCGTTCGTTTGGCACGTATATCCCCCATGCTGGAAAGCGTCGGCGCCGTGTTCGCGCTAACAGTGTCCGACAGCGCACATAAATACACGTACGAAGCGGTTTTAACACCGTTTTTCATGCAACGAATTTCAAATAAAGATGCTGAAACTGACCAATTATTTCGTCTGCGTGACTGAGAAATGTTCCAATGTGCCTAGTACGTACAAATTATTCATGATATTTGCTCTTATAATCGAGCGCAGAGAGAAAATGCACTCGCTTTTTCCCATAGAAATGCATTACCGGAAGTCAATTTCTGACTGCTTGCCGTCTGCTTCAAGATGCAACACCACACTAGCGCCAGCTGAGCCTCTAGCGTTTATTGTAATAACTCTATGCTGCAAATGGTACAACGAGCGGCTATCGCACCGATGCGAAGCACGGCGGAACGCTGGACGGTCATGGCCGGTGTCGCTAGCGCGCTTGTCATGTGCGAAGACTAGAGAGAAATATAAATTTACTCTGGGCTAAAACTCTGATGCCAGAATCTGCACATCCCCTCACAGTACATTCTAGTCACTGGGCAAGTGCGCACACATGAAACGTGCAAACACTGATACGAGAGCGATATATATCTCTTCACGGCTTCTCAGGCATCGAGCAAATAAAGCAACCTTTAGCGCTGAAAAAAAAAATATAAACGCACCTATTTACATTCTTTAAGCTCATGAACAACGATGCTAAAATGACGCTGAGCTGGAGACTCGCCCGACCCCCCGCACGTTAACAAAGTGCCCACCAAGCACTGATCTCAATGACAATTGCTGGATCGCATTTGACCACCTCTGCCTTTGGACCGGAATGCGGCCACGGTCGGCCATCTTTAGGTAGAGTTATATCATCTCTAGCCATCATAGTAATATGGCGCACAGCGCAATGGCGGCGGGCTGCCATAAAATAGCCGTAGATCTTGTACACTGTACCGTGGGTGATATTTCGTGCTTGATTGAAGTTGTTCAACGAAGCAAATTCTTGAAACCCGGCGTGGACGGTAGCCTCATCTTTGAGGACCGGGCGAAAGTTCTACGAAAGCGCAGCACCGGGGGAAAGCAGCGCAGCTCGCATCGAAAGCAGACTCCGTACCGGCGTCTGCTTTCGATGCTTCTTTTGATGCTAGTTTCGATGCGTGCTGTGCTGCTTTTCCCCTGGTGCCGCGATTTCCTGAAACTTTCACCGGGTCCTCAAAAATCGGGCTACCGTTCACGCTGGGTTTGAAAAATATGTTTCGTCAAACAATTTCAATAAGCATGAAATATCACCCACGCTATTTTGATGGCAGCTTGACACCACAACGGCCAAAACGCCGTCTGCCATGGATGGATGATGGTGGCTGCTAAGTGGCTGCAGCAGCTGTCTTGGCTAGAGGTGATATAACTCTACCTAAAGATGGCCACCAGTGACCGCATTCGCGGAGCGGGCAAACGCGATCCAGCAATTGTCATTGAGATCAGTGCCACCAAGTGAACGGTGGTGTCCTTAGGACTGCGGCTGCAGCCACGACGGGAGTAGTGATCTAACATGGACTAATTTAAGCGGTTCCGATATATCTACAAATAATATTACACTAAGTTTATTAATAAATGTCTTTTCTGGACAAATTATTAGCAACATTCCGAAAATGTAACTTTTTAAAATTTTTTGTTTGTTACAGCAGCGCTGTCTAGCGGCCGGCAGATGCAACACTACATGTAATGGAGCAACGTGCTGCGTAGTATATCGCTCCATGGAGGACTTATCTCGGCTGAGAAGGGACCTCAAGTGTCCACTCTTTACAATTACAGTATTACTCTACGACAAATCTAGCTGCCATTGTCACCACTGCCCTCTTGGAACACGTTGGAACGCGAACTCGAAACGGCGGACGCCGGCGTTCCGCGTCCTAATGCGTTTCGACGAGTGCGGGGGAGGCAAAAGCAGCTAGCTTCCCGTCTACCCAATTTTTATTCTAACCAGAGTTCGGCGATCCGAAGTCCCCGCGCTTTCTTCAATTCAATTCAATTCGTTTATTTACTCCCATGATACATATGGGTGATGGAGACAGGGGAAAAAGCTGCAAAAGGTGCAGCTTGACAAAGCCCCTGCCCCCTATAGGCAGATCGGCCGACAGGAAAAATTAATACTAAACTAGCGGACGGAAAATACAATCACTGCAATCAATCAATTTCAGCCTGCATTTGTATTTTCGCTGAGCTTGGTGATTATCCCTTTTTTTAAGCCCTTCTGTAACTTTTCATCTCATAAGAGATTGGCGTGCAATTGAATGTTGGCCGTATATCAAAAAACAAGCAAACAAACAAGCAAAAAATTAAAAAAAGATAAACAACCAATAAAATTTATATATATAAACAAAGAACAAATGAATAAAACTACGTTTTATTGTTATAACAGGTACAAAAACAAACTTTCCTGTAAAAAGAAAAAAGAAAAAAAAAAGCTTGATTGTTAATAAATAGGTATTTCTGCCCTCCTGCAACTGCTTTCCATGCCGTTGCACTGTAGCACTGCCGCCCTAAGAATGTTACGGTCTGCGCTTGCTATCGCACGCCCAGGCCTTTCCGACTCTTTTTCGCACGATACTTTAAAACACAATTTGTTCTAGAATATCGTTTTAGCGGACATATTTCTACTGGGGGAATTTTCAGCACCTCATTCTCGATGGTCGTGTGCATTCCCGATCAGACTCCGTTTAAAAGGGCGCTCAAATCTCGTAGCTGCTCCACCCCTTATCTGTGTTTCTCCATTGTTTGGATGCGTGGACTCGAATAATGCATTGGACACGTGGGATGCGTCCGTGTTGGGCGTAGACTAGGCTCATCCAACAGCACCTAGAATAATCGAGGGCCGGAAACGAGATGCTTTCTTCCTGCGCAAAAGCTTCCTCACTGTTGGATGGCGCCAATACAGCAAATGGTCCGGAGCCCGATATGCCGAGCTTCCTTCGACGTCGCTCATCGGACGCGATGCCCAGCCATACACTGAGGCAGCGCTCGTATCCGATCCGCGTCTTCGCTCGATCTCGCTGCGATGATGTCAACATTCTAGAGCACAGGCTGAGATTATTTTACGTGGTGTTGAAAGGACGTCCATATTTATTCATTTTACCCCCAAGGTACGAAGCTCTTTACAGAGCTGAGTGAATACGAACCAGTCAATCGCATATAATGGGGCTGTTAGTAAGAGTTTGCTCAAAGAGAACAGCATCACTAATTGCGAGAATTGAGCCGGGAAGGTGGTTCCAGCCATGTGATGTTTGATGTTTAAAGTTTGAGGTTTATTGCAATTTTCACGGGTCAAGCCCGGTAGTGAGATGGAGAAAAAAAAGCATGATACTGCTTCACAGCGCACAAGATCAGACACACTTAAAAGAAATTTCACGCACACAAAGGAAGAACTCTCACACAGCGCTGACTGACAACTCGAAATATATTATGCATCATCTTCTTCTTCCTTCACTCCGATGCAAATGGAGGTGAACCCCAAAAAACCGAGGAACGTATAAAAAAGGAAAAAAAGGAAAAAAAAAAAATTTCACGCACACCTTTGTGTGCGTGAAATTTCTTTTAAGTGTGTCTGATCTTGTGCGCTGTGAAGCAGTATCATGAATTACCAACTCGCCCAAGCCGAAGTTCTGACCAAAAAAAAGCATTTTTGCCTGACAGAGATCTTTACCCCCCGCAGTTTACAGCAACACACACAGTGTATATAGATAAATAATAATAAAAAAAGAAAAAACAGATGCAGAGGAGCAAAGACAACCTCTCACACTTACATGCGCATTTTACTTGAACGCATCTCTGGGAAAAATACCTTGAAATCAAAAGACACACAACAAAAGGAAATTGCAGCTGTGTTTCACCTTTATGGGTGCAATACAAAACACAAATAATCAAATTGCACAATTATTGATGACAACTAAATCATAAGAAAACACTTACGAAAACTCATAATTGAGGCTAAAAAAACAAAAAAAAAAACATTGCTCTCATTGCTTGAACACAAAAAATACTGTCAATACACAAGGCGTGTAATAACTCATAATTGAGGAACAAAAACATTTCGCTCGTTTTTGGCACACACAAAAACAATATCACTATACAAAGGCGACGGCACGGAAAACAAATACTGGCACCAAACCATTCATAATTTCTTCTGTATAAATCCTACTAAAGTTTCTTTTTTCTTCTTTACCCAAGACATATTTTATTTTCTATAGGCACTTGTTTTATTTCGTTCTTGTATTTATGGAATGATAGTGAAAAGTCAGGTTGGTCACCCAAAGTGTTTAGCAGCCCAGAAACCTGATAATCGAACTTTTTTTTTTTTTTTCATGGTGGTCACCCAAAGTGTTTAGCAGCCCAGAAACCTGATAATCGAACGTTTTTTTTTTTTCATGGTGGTCACCCAAAGTGTTTAGCAGTCCACAAACCTGATAATCGAACGTTTTTTGTTTTTTTTCATGGTGGCCACCCAAAGTGATTAGCAGCCCAGAAACATGATAATCGAACGTTTTTTTTTTGTTTTTCATGGTGGTCACCCAAAGTGTTTAGCAGCCCACAAACCTGATAATCGAACGTTTTTTGGTTTTTTTTTCATGGTGGCCACCCAAAGTGTTTAGCGGCCCAGAAACATGATAATCGAACGTTTTTTTTGTTTTTCATGCTGGTCACCCAAAGTGTTTAGCAGCCCACAAACCTGATAATCGAACGTTTTGTTTTTCATGGTGGCCACCCAAAGTGTTTAGCAGCCCAGAAACATGATAATCGAACGTTTTTTTTTGTTTTTCATGGTGGTCACCTAAAGTGTTTAGCAGCCCACAAACCTGATAATCGAACGTTTTTTTGTTTTTTTTTTTCATGGTGGCCACCCAAAGTGTTTAGCAGCCCAGAAACATGATAATCCAACGTTTTTTTTTTGTTTTTCATGGTGGTCACCCAAAGTGTTTAGCAGCCCAGAAACCTGATAATCGAACTTTTTTTTTTCATGGTGGTCACCCAAAGTGTTTAGCAGCCCACAAACCTGATAATCGATCGTTTTTTGTTTTTTTTCATGGTGGCCACCCAAAGTGTTTAGCAGCCCAGAAACATGATAATCGAACGTTTTTTTTTTTGTTTTTCATGGTGGTCACCCAAAGTGTTTAGCAGCCCACAAACCTGATAATCGAACATTTTTTTTTTTCATGGTGGCCACCCAAAGTGTTTAGCAGCCCAGAAACATGATAATCGAACGTTTTTTTTTGTTTTTCATGGTGGTCACCCAAAGTGTTTAGCAGCCCAGAAACATGATAATCGAACGTTTTTTTTTTGTTTTTCATGGTGGTCACCCAAAGTGTTTAGCAGCCCAGAAACCTGATAATCGAACGTTTTTTTTGTTGTTTTTTTTCATGATGGTCACCCAAAGTGTTTAGCAGCCCAAAAACCTGATAATCGAACTTTTTTTTGTTTTTCATGGTGGTCACCCAAAGTGTTTAGCAGCCCACAAACCTGATAATCGAACGTTTTCGTTTTTTTTTTTTTTCATGGTGGCCACCCAAAGTGTTTAGCAGCCCAGAAACATGATAATCGAACGTTTTTGTTTTTTATGGTGGTCACCCAAAGTGTTTAGCAACCCAGAAACCTGATAATCGACGTTTTTTTTTTGTTTTTCATGGTGGTCACCCAAAGTGTTTAGCAGTCCAGAAACCTGATAATCGAACGTTTTTTTGTTTTTTTTCATGGTGGTCACCCAAAGTGTTTAGCAGCCCAAAAACCTGATAATCGAACTTTTTTTTTGTTTTTCATGGTGGTCACCCAAAGTGTTTAGCAGCCCACCAACCTGATAATCGAACGTTTTCGTTTTTTTTTTCATGGTGGCCACCCAAAGTGTTTAGCAGACCAGAAACATGATAATCGAACGTTTTTTTTTTGTTTTTCATAGTGGCCACTCAAAGTGTTTAGCAGCCCACAAACCTGATAATCGAACATTTTTTTTTCATGGTGGCCACCCAAAGTGTTTAGCAGCCCAGAAACATGATAATCGAACGTTTTTTTTTTTTGTTTTTCATGGTGGCCACTCAAAGTGTTTAGCAGCCCACAAACCTGATAATCGAACATTTTTTTTTTCATGGTGGCCACTCAAAGTGTTTAGCAGCCCAGAACATGATAATCGAACGTTTTTTTTATGGTGGTCACCCAGAGTGTTTAGCAACCCATAAACCTGATAATCGAACTTTTTTTTTGTTTTTTCATAATTCGTTCTGACTTCTTTCTTTTGGCATCTCTAAATTCATAGGGACCCGTAGGGCTTTCATTCCTTAATTAAGCTTGTGTTTGTAGATTGTTTTCATAAGTTGGAAGAAATAAATTTGGTTTGCTTGAAGCATGTTGTGTTTTTTAAATAGCGGACCACAGTGTGGAAATCATGATGTTACCCTAATAGCTCTCAAATATGCCTAGTACCCTTTTTTTTAGTATTAATAAACTATTCTATTTTTTTTTGCTTGTTCCTCATATCAGAATTGCGGAACAAATATATCAGTAGAACAAGGAGTAATATAGGTTTGTTTTGAGACATCTAGGTACTAAATTTGATATTCTGCGCATTAAACTGATTGGTTGCGATAAATCACTTCTTAGTTTAGTAACATGGGTGTTCCACCTCAATTGTTCATTAAACCAGACGCCAAGAAACCTTTGCTCTTGTTGCTGAGATAAAGGGATATGATTAAATTGCAGTTGTAATGTTGCAGTATCGTGCGTATTGTTGGGGCCAAACATAACCTACCTACATTTGTACACCTAAAGTTTAAGTTGATTTCTTTTGAACCCTTTTGATAGTTGCACTAACTAAATATTTGCCTGTACTTGTGAATTGTTTTTACGCTCCACTGAAAAAAAACAAAAAAGCAATAAACGTTCGAGTCGTGAGCGTATATTACTACACGTGGATAATTCGAAATATTTGAGGCGTAAATGATACGTCGAACGCGCGTGTGTGTGTTGACGCTCGGTATATCCCAGCCTTATGAGCGATTTTTGTCGCGTGTTTTTCAACCTACCCTCACGGCTTTGTCTTCAAATTGCCAGGTGCTGTGAATATCTGATTCGCTCGAGGAGGCATGACGAGCGAACCTGCGGCCAGAGCTTTCTGCTTTAGCCACTGAGTGCCGTCGATTTCGCTGGAGTCGCCAACAAGTGTGATAGAGGCGCGCTGTTAAGATGATTCTAGGTTGTGTTTAGGCGGAAAAAATATGTCATCATGATTAATGTTAAAACAAAAAAACACGCGCGAGCATTTTTACGGCGGAAAACAGCTCAAGGAATCCTAAAAGCGCACTCGCACCTCTAATACATCATAAAAAAAAACAGTCTGCAGAGATTTTATGAGGCGTGTTTCTGCCTTGTATGACAGTCACATCGGTAATACAAACACAGTGTAAAAATACATCTTGGAAGCCGACACATGTACAGGATCCCCAAAAACAATGTACACGTTTTTTTTGTTTTTTTTACGTTAAAAATAATCTAGGCGTCGCCGAACGCTTATTCTCCGCTCAAAAATAGCGCTGGAGCTCCGAACCGGATTACAAAGTTTCAGCACAAACCGATATTTTATTCAGAAGTTGGAAATGATTTTCTGAAAATTTAAATGGAAAACAATGGGTACCGTTTTCCGCCCGTTTTCGGTTTCTGGTGCCCTAGAGCTCCATATGTATTCGAAAACTCCGTCGGTCACCACTTTCCCATTGAAATTTTCAGATAATCACTTCTAATTTTTTTATGAAATATCGGATCGTGCTGAAAATTTGGCATCTGGTTCAGAACTCTAGCGCTACCTTTGCGCGGTGAATGAGGTTCGGCTATGCGTAGTTTACATTTACGGTAAAAAAACACTACATTTTTTGGGACATTTTTTATAAAGAGCTTCGAAGATGCTTCAGGCGTGTCCTCATATACTTTGGTCAATAATATCTGCAGCGAAACCGTGTCCATTGTTTCGTGTATGAGAAGTACGACTGCGGCTCTGGGCCTTGTTTTTATGCTAGTTACGATGGCCGTGCGACGATAATTAAAGCCTACTCACACAGCAGCGTTTTTTTTTTAATTTTACTGTTACGGGAGGTTACGTCTTCTTGTGTCGAGAATCGACCGGACGTCCGTGTTTCGTGTGAGCATATTGCGCTCTTCGAGATTCGTTGTCAGTCCCTGTTGAAGGGAGGGATGTTTCCAGGTGCTGGTGCACAACCCTT
>JABSTQ010006028.1:0-14158 GCA_013358835.2 Ixodes persulcatus | reverse complement strand
TTAACCCGTGTCCCGGAAAAGGGGACCCTGGTGGTTGAGCTGAGCCGGGGTATGGCTTGGACCCTTCGGGGCCCCCCGGTGAGGCAATACACCGCTTCGGCCCCATGCTTCTCGTAGACGGTGTCCTGGCTTGGCCCGACCAGGATGATTCAGTCAGTCGCCTCTTCTACCCTCTTTCTTCCTTCTTTCACTTTTCCTCCCACCTCCTTTTTTTCTTTTCCTCTACACTCTCTTCCTTCCTTTTTCACCTTCTTAGGCGGCAAGGGCTAACCTTGAGTGGCGACAGATACCTTTCTTGAACCACACTCGGTTATAGTACTGGGTAGCACTGGTAGAGTAGCATACCCAGCCAAGCCATACTTGCTATGGGTGCTACCTACCCCCTTTGTTGGGCTCGGTGGTGGGCGGTGCGCCACAGTTTCTGAAAACCTCCCCATCTTTATGGGTTCCAAGCAAAAACCAACTTGATCGGCCTCCCAAAAGAGTCCGCACCGAAGTTTTAATCCCAGACAAGACTCCAGGCAACCAATCCAAGTACCCAAAGTTTTTGGTCATTCATTCCGAAAGTGAAAAACAGCTGTCAAAATGATCACCCTTCCTCGTTGCAAAAGTACTTGAAAGTGTTGTGGGCAAAAGCTTCAAAGCCAAAAGAATGTCTACTGGCGACCTTCTGGTGGAAATTGAGACCAGCGAGCAGAGTGCGGCGCTCCTTGCACTGAGTACAGTGTCTGACCATAAGGTGTCAGTCACGCCACATCGCACCCTGAATACGATCCAGGGAGTTATCTCTGAGGAGGACCTTTTAGAGTCAACAGACGATGAAATTGCTGAGGGTCTTTCTGACCAAGGAGTCGTGGCCGCAAGGCGTATCTGCATGCGACGTGACGGGCAGGAAATAAGAACGAAACATGTCGTTCTAACCTTTGAAGCCACCACACTTCCTGAAGCCGTCAAGGCTGGATACCTGCACTGTAGGGTTCGACCATATATCCCTAACCCCCGGAGATGTTTTCAGTGTCAGAAATATGGACATGGCTCCCAGAATTGCCGTGGAAAAGCCACATGTGCAAAATGCAGCAAAACAGACCATAAGACAGATTCCTGCACAAACAGTGCACAGTGTGCAAACTGCAATGAGGCCCACCCAGCATACTCCAGATCATGTAGGGTATGGAAAGATGAAAAAGAAGTTCTGACACTAAAAGTAAAAGAAAACTTGACGTACCAAGAGGCACGTCGCTGTTTCGCTTTCTTGCGGAAGGGCGGCTATGCGCAGGTGGTGCAGCGGGGACATGCACCACTGAAGGTTGCAGTGGCTACCCAGACGTCCTTTCTGGACTATCGGAAGCCACAGAGGTTCCCCCTCGCCCAAGCTGAAAATTCAGCTGCCCGGGCGTGCAGTAACGGCTGGGGGATCTACTGCCTCCTCCAGCCAGACGACCACCCCTCCTGCTCTCACGGGGCAGCAGTCTGTCCCAGGTAGTGGCGAGGGAGCACAGACGGCATTCGCCTCACAGGATGGGTTGGCAACGGCCAAGCCTGTCCGTGGCCCGCGATCCCCTTCAAGGGAGAGGGGCCCACGCTCTCGGGAGAAAACATCTGCATCCAAGGAGCGGCATGGTTCCTGTGCCACTCCAGCACCCAAAGGGCAGGAACAGGAAGTCTCCGGCGCTTCCCTGCCTGGCACCTCCGCTGCCTCTTTGGCTGGAGGTGGTCGTGGCCGAGGCCTGGCGCCTCGTGGCCAAAGTCTTTCCACACCTGGAAAGGCCTCGCCACAGGAGTCGGAACCTATGGATGAGAGTACCCAGGCCTCCTCTCATGCGTCCGACACAGAAGACACGGAGTGGCAGACTCCCAAGGCCCGCCATAAAAGTAAAAAACAAATAACACCCCCAAAGTAACAATCTCCAACACATGGCTGCGACATTTCTTCAATGGAATTGCAGGGGATTGCTTACTAACCTTGACGACGTTGAGTATCTTCTGCAGGAACACAAACCTGCAGCCCTGTGTTTACAAGACACACATTTAAATGCCACACACACAAACTTCCTCCGAAATTTTACCGTCTTCCGGAAGGACCGCCTGAATGCTTCCATTTCATCTGGAGGAGTAGCAATAGTAGTTCCAAGGCTGGCTGCTTGTACGGCCGTACCCTTACACACTCCTTTAGAAGCAGTGGCAGTACGTGTTCTAGTACATAAAGCCATTTCTGTATGTTCACTATATTTATCACCCTCACAAGCTATAACAAGTGCAGAACTTCACTCTCTTTTAGATCAACTTCCAAAGCCCTTTCTTTTGATGGGGGATTTTAATGCGCACAATACCCTTTGGGGTGGGAATCGAACTGATGTTCGTGGGAAAATAATCGAGTCAGTTTTAACTTCTCGAAGCCTTGGTCTTTTTAATACTGGTACTTCAACTTTTTTTAGCGCTTCATCCTTATCATCGACCTCCATCGACCTCTCCATTGGTAGTGCCTCGTTGCTGCCTGACTTTTCATGGAGTGTAGATCAGAATCCCTATGGTAGCGATCACTTTCCCATTGTTTTAAAAAGCACAGTCTCTTTTAAGTCATTACAAACTCGAACTCCGCGTTGGAAGTTGGAAAAGGCTGACTGGGCCACTTTTAAAAAGGAGTCAGAGTGGCACCCAGATACACTAGCTAGCTTAGATGTTAATGAAGCCTGTGAAGTCCTGACTAATGTAATTATCCAAGCAGCAGAGCGTTCTATTCCGAAAACGTCGGGACGTTTACCATCAAAACCAAAGCCTTGGTGGAATGAGGAGTGTAGCCTAGCTCGTAAGCGGCAAAACTGTGCATGGACAATAGTGCGCCGTTACCCAACAGTTGAAAATGTCATTAATTTTAAAAAACTATGTGCTAAGGCCCGCTGTGTAAGACGCCAATCAAAAAAAAACCACCTGGATGTCGTATGCTTCCTCAGTCAACAGTTCCACAGGTGTAAAAGTTGTATGGGACAGGGTCCATAGAATTAGAGGGGATTACCGCGCATTTACCATCCCTCTCTTTACTTTAGATGGCAGTAGTGTTCCCACACTAGAACAGCAGGCAAATATTCTTGGTGAACACTTCCAGTCAGTCTCGGGATCTGACCATTATTCAGACACCTTTCTAAAATACAAGGCTGCCAAAGAGAAAGCACCAATAAAATGTACTGGAGGTTCTAAAGAGGCTTATAATCAACCTTTTACCGCTGTGGAACTGATGATCGCCCTTGGCAAGGGAAAGAGTTCGTCCCCTGGTCCGGACCTTATTCATTACAGTATGCTTCAGCATTTACATCCGGCAACAATAGATACCATTTTAACATTTTTTAATTGTGTATGGAGCAGTGGAGCTTATCCCATTCTCTGGAAAAGGGCAATTGTGATTCCTTTGCTAAAGCCGGGAAAGGATCCATCATTACCTTCCAGCTACAGACCTATTGCACTAACCAGTTCCCTTGGAAAAACGTTTGAACGAATGGTGACCTCTAGATTGGTGTATTTCTTAGAGCAGAAAAACTTCTTCGACAAATTCCAATGTGGGTATCGGACGGGGCGATCAACTGTTGATCACCTTGTTCGTCTAGAAAAAACAGTCAGGGATGCCTTTGTTAACAGACAACATTGTTTATCGGTGTTTTTCGATATTGAAAAGGCATATGATACCACATGGCGGTATGGAATTTTAAGTGATTTAGTTTCAGCTGGAATTTTCGGGAAAATGCTAGCTCTTATTAAGAGCTTCCTTGATGAGCGCTCGTTCCAAGTGAGGCTGGGCACGACCCTTTCTGAAACGTTTGTCCAGGAGAATGGTGTTCCCCAAGGATCGGTGCTGAGTGTTATTTTGTTTCTGATCAAAATGAACTCTCTTACACAGGTTCTTCCCCGATCTCTCTCCTATGCACTTTATGTTGATGATGTACAGATTTCCTGCTCTTCGTGTAATTTAGCTATTTGTGAACGCCAAGTTCAACTAGGTATTAATGGAATAACACGTTGGGCAGATGAGAATGGTTTTCGTTTCTCAGCAGAGAAAACAGTCTGTGTTCTGTTTTCTCTCCGAAGGGGTATCATTACAGAACCCACCCTAACTTTGGGAGGTCAGACCCTAAACGTACATCCTGAGCATAAGTTTTTGGGAGTTATTTTTGATAAGAAACTTAGCTTCCGTAGTCACATCCTGCAACTAAAAAAGAAATGCCTGCTAGCATTGAATATTTTAAAAGTTCTTTCTCACAAGTCCTGGGGTAGTGACAGAAGGTGCCTGCTGCGTTTGTATCAGTGCCTTGTTCGATCGAAATTAGATTACGGTTGCATGGTGTATGGCTCGGCACGGCCGTCTCTTCTTCGGATCTTGGATCCTGTTCACCACTTGGGACTACGACTTGCAACGGGGGCTTTCCGGACCTCTCCAGTTCCCAGTCTTTACGCTGAATCTAATGAATACTCTCTCGGAAAAAGACGTCTGTTCTTGGGCCTTCAATATCACTTAAGAGTTTGCTCCGTGCCTCGACATCCTGCACTCGAAGTGTTTCTGGACACGCGGTATGAAAGGACGTACCAGAACAAACCTTCTGTTATACCTCCTTTTCCTCTGCGGCTCAAATCTGACGCCAATACTTTTACAATAGATATAACGAGTCCGGTAGCAGCGCTGCCCAGCCCAGTTGCACCCTGGAACATGAAATTAATTCCAATAAATTTTTCGCTCTCCAAGTATGACAAGAAGAATGTACCAGCGGTAAATCTTAGGCAAGAGTTCCTCCAAATCGCTGAAAAAAACTACAAAACCCTTGCACAGTTTTATACGGACGGAACGAAGTGCAGCAGTAGTGTTGGATGTGCTGTAGTCGGGCCGTCATGCAGGATTGTAAAGCGGCTCAGCACTCAAGCCACTATCTTCTCTGCAGAGTCATATGCCCTACTGGTAGCTGTGGACACTATTATCAAAAGGAATATCAAGGCCGCAGTAATTTTCTCAGACTCCCTCAGTGCACTCCGTGCTCTTGCATCCCTAGATAGATAAAAAAATGCCTTTATTCTGGAAATACATAACAAGATTTTAATGGCCACAAACTCCAACATCACCATACATTTTTGTTGGGTGCCTAGCCATGTCGGAATAACCGGAAATGAGGAGGCCGATAAAGCCGCTAGAACATGTCAAGACATGAACACAGAAGTTACCTGCATCCCATACCTGGATTACAGGTCATTATTGAAAAGGTCAATTCAAAAGAAATGGCAGGAGGAATGGGATACTGAAGTCCATAATAAACTCCATCGCGTGAAACCTGTTCTTTCCGAATGGGCCAGTTGCCGACATAACGAGCGTTTTTATGAAGTTGTTCTTTGTCGCCTGAGAATTGGTCACACTCACCTCACACATGGCTTCCTTCTGCGAGCAGAGGATGCTCCAATGTGTGAACAATGTGATGAAACACTCTCCATCTTGCACATTCTCATTCAATGTCCGAAATATCATGAGGAGCGTCGCACCAACTTCTCACGGTTTTTTAGGGAACAGATCCCATTCCACCCTGCGCTTTTGCTGGGAGAGGAGCCTCTTGTTCCTCATACCCAAGTTTTTAACTTCCTAAACAGCATTGGCCTATTACAGCACATTTAAGTTAGTGGATTTTCCTTTTAATATCTGCATTTCATGAAACATTATAAACTCTCATATCATGCCTCACCTTTAACTAAATAGCACCACAGTTTTTTCTTCTACCACTGTTTTGGCGCACTATGGCCTTAGCAGCCGCTGCGCCATTAAAACCCAAACTCAACTCAACTCAACTCAACTCGAACAAGCGAGCAACTCAGAGCAATTCGAAGACGTTTGAAGCGGCTGCAGCCAATCAGGGACGCAATATTTTCACGTGACACCCCTGTGGTGGTGATGATGACAGCTAAAGACTTAGTTCTGGTTTGAAATGGATCGTTTTTGGAAATAAACATTTTCAGAAAAATTAGTCAGTATTCTTAACGCCGTTCAAAGATATAAGAACACGTTTTTAGCGCGTAGCTGGGCGTCTAAATAGTGAAAGAAAAATCAAACTTAATGATGATGATGGCAAGTCGGAGCAATTCGGTTGCTGCGTGTGAACGCGGGCGACCCGTGTTGCTGGTGTTGCGACGTCAAGTTGCTGGGTGAAATTGCTCCGTCTGAAGCGGGCCTAAGAGATGAGAGGCGAGGGGGGATGGCGGGAAAAAGCCGTGGAAAGGAAAAAAAAATGGTATAACCAAGACAAACTCGCACTCAAATAGGGGTCGGGAAGGGCCGTAGAAATTGTTCGGGAGAGAGAGAGAGAGGGGGGGGGGGGTGATAGTAGTGAAGAAGATAAATATCCCTTCCCCCGAATTTTTAGTGCGCAACTCTTATACGCCTGTTTCGAGCTTGAGCGGCGTCGCCGTCGGCGTAACCGCACGCGCGTTGCATTATGTGACGTTTTTTCGCTCAATTTAGCGGGGAAAATGACGTCACATGATTTTAACACCAATTAGGTTTCGCCGCTAAATTAGAGGGGAGTAGGATAGGAGGAGGGGGGTGGAGGGGAATACCTTCCCCTCCGTATCCTCCCCTCCTCCTCCTCAAGAGCTGCGCTTTAATTCGACATTACAGAGAACTGTAAACGTCTGTCATTTTTGTTTTTTTATTATAACTCTCGGGGCTAAGTCGATTATCCCCCCCCCCCCCCTGCTTAGAGGCGTTCCAACTGAGTGATGACGAGGAACAGCACAGCGTGCAATTTTCGAAATTATGGTTATAGAGATTCTGGAATTAAAACGGGGTGCGTTCTATGAACTTACGAGCGGCCATGACAGACTTTCAATCGAGAGGCTCGTGCCAAAGCTCATTGTGTGCAGGCGCGTTCAGTGACGTCCTTTTATAGTTCATAACTTTGACGTCAGGGTCAGGATGATCAATTGTGAACAACAAATTTGATGGTACGTGTTCGATTCGACGGTGAAAAGTTTGGTTGTGTACGATGAAAGCTTGGTGTCCTCGCGTTCTCGAAACATCACCGTCAATATTGACAACTGACATTACTCTTATTTCAGTTAATGAACGCAGAATTAATTCCAGTTTTGCTAATCTTTGAAAGTCTATCATAAAATGATTTTATCTCCCGCTGATGGGGGACAACTGCCCGGAAGCAAAATCCGTCCAAAGGTGGACAATGCTACTCGGCTGGTTGTGACCTAGCCGCGTCGGGCGACACTCTGATCAAATTCAAAAGGCCGAGGTAAATAAAAGGGACGACAGGGACGTTTTTTTAGTAAATTCTGCTTTATCGGCGGAAATAAGAACGATATCAGACTATCAACTTTGACGGTGTTGATTTTATATACGAATACGAACCACGTTCGTCTCCACGTGCTTTCTTGTGCTGCTCTAGCTTGGCGCCTAGGGAGTAGTAGGGATTTTTCGCATGAAATATATAGTTTACTTAAGTTACACAAAAACAATTAGCATTAGCTGCAGCCCCTTACGTTGCGCAGGCAGGCAGTCATGGCTAACGTTACTTTGGTCATGGCCGACAACACGAAGAAGCGGAGGTGAAGTCCTCGCGTGTCGGTCCACCAGATTAGCCTTCTGAACGACTTTTTGACAGAAACCCAAGTTTTAGTGAGGGCCGCCACTGACAGTCCTTTGACCAAGCCTGAGCGGGACGAGTTGTAACTCCCAAGGCACGTCCATCAAAATGCGAGCAGAATGGAAGGGCCACTAGAATACTCGTGCGTGCCACGCCGAGCACGGGATTTGGTTTGGCCGTGTATCACTACTGCGTGGTGCACGTTAAGCGCGAAACACATGTACGACGAAACCGTCCGATAAGACGTGCGGACTGCCGGAATGACCTTGGGGGGCGAGGGCGTTGAAAACCCTCGCCTCTTTTGTCGTATCGCCTGATCGAACGTCGGATCGGACGGTTTCGTCGTACATGTGTTTCGCGCTTTAAAAACCCCAGGCTAGCAGTCGTACTGCACTGGCTAAATTGCTTATCTACAGTGGGTAACAATGTCGCCCTGTTCAGGCAAACTAACCTCCTGGGCCCGTTTGCTCGAAGCCGGTTAACTTCCCTTCCCAACTAGGTACCTACAGGAAGGCACTCACTTGATCGAATGACGTTTGAGCGAATGCCCACGTTTCACCGAATGACACTTTATCGAATAGTCGGACGCCGCGAAGCGGCGTTTTCGGGTGGGCCAAATGGGTTCACATTTTTGTAATGATTCGACACAGACTGTCGCCGCGAAGCGGCGTAAGCGCAGCGCGGCGGATGGGTTAACGCGCGCCCCCGTTATTCGCTAAAACGTCAATTCGCTCAAATGTCGCTGTTCGCTAAAAGGGCATTCGCTCATGTGATATGGACCCCTACCTACAAGTACCTAGCCAAGTTTGACGAGGGCAACGAGGTAGAGGGGCTTAGAGTGATAAACCGGAAGTTCGGAAGTGGCACCCCCCCCCCCCCCCCCCGGTTGCCGCCATGTTGTACGCAAAAGTGACCCCTCGTCACGTCACCTGACAAGAGCAGTGACGTCACCGGTAAGATGGCAGCGCCCAGAGCTGGCGGATGAGAGTTTGTTCGGTGCGCAATAGCCGTGATGTGCAGCTGCTTTCCGACGACTTCGGGCTTTTTCGTGCTCGCTGACGCAGGTATAATGTGAAAACATGAAGGAATGAGAGTTTATACCCTTTTTGCGCAAGATCGCTCTTGATCATCCAGCCAACTTTTAGCGAGTAAGCTCCTGCGATCTTTACGTTTTGTACTTATCAACAATTTTACGATATAACTTCTAGCATAAAATATTCGCATTTTTCTAGCTTCGTTAATTTGAACGTCTGAGAATCGAAGCGAAAGGTATACGTCGCGTTAGGGCCTAGGGGAAGTTGTTTCAGCCCTGCGTCACCGAATAACCATAGAAAATTTTGGCGTGGAAGCTCCTGCGATCTTAAACCTTTTGTGCTAATCGACGACTCTACATTCGATCGCTTTTCTTCCTTTTTTGTGAGTGCGAAGTGCACACGTTTTATTGAGTGTGGGGTTGAATAAATCGTTGCAGGCACCTGCTTCAGAACTATTCGACTTGCTGTAAGAACAACCGTTTTGGTGTACGCATAGATTAACTGCACATTTTTTTCTTTCGTAGGATTTATTGCAGCAATACTTTTTTTCATCAAGAGTGCATTGTATTAGCCGGTCAATTATTTACTTGTTCTAGTTACCTGGACAAGATTATTCATATTTGTGTTCATCCCTTGCCCGAAGAGCAGTCTTGTTGAAAAATGTTGACTACCATTCCGTTCGGTCTCTTCAATAGACTTTTTTCGAAAGTGTGGGCTGCCTACACTTCGTGTCACCGTAACTTGGAAAAGGGCGACCGCCACAGCCCCCTCGAGCCAATCAGAGAGGGAGTGAAGGTGTGCGACAAATCCGTGCAGACGAGCACTCTAATGATATGTTGTCATGTGCCTCTCTCCAACGTGCATATTGACTCAACGAGACTGTAGCCTTTGCCGTTTCCCAAATTGTGATGGAACGAATTACAGTAGCTACTACTCTAATTGCCCAAGGCCTTCATACTTTGGGCATTTGTTCAACAAGAGTGTTATGTCCGCCATCACTGTGAACTCGGCTGAGCGCCTATTGGACTCAAATGCTGCATTAGCGGTCGACGTGAACTGGGGCCCATTCGTGTGCTTTACGGCGAAACAAAAAAAGCGACAGTCGTGTTGCTTGATGGGGTTTTGCAAAGGGTCTATTTTGTCATACGTGTAGGAAGTGTCCTGCTATAAAGCAATGCATCCACACATACTATTAAACTAGATGCTCAGAGGTGTGTTTGGTTTTGCAATTAACAAGTTACAGCAGTGTACTTTAATGTTATCATGCGTGTAGTTTTAAGTATCCTTTTTGGAATGCCTACAAAGGTCTCTGGAGGGAATAAATTAATAAATAATATTTTCACATCACTGGGAAAAGGGAGCCTTCGTTGGCATCCGGGTTTCGGTCAACTGTTAACAATCCAAACATTAACCCTTGAGGGGCTCCAATATGAAAACTCCTGGGGTGTGGTGTTACGGCATCCCAATTGCCTTCGATTAGAGGAATCCCTGCCCGACTTCGATTCCAAAACGATGGCATTCCGCACATTGATCGGATGACTTCGGATCGATCTGGTGATGATACGTGTATGGACTGGAGAGTTTAATGTCATAATTGGACGAATGCAAGTTTCGCAACCGATGTGGAAGTGATGGGAGAAGCTAGACACATGTGAGCGTCGATTCCGTTCAACACTAACGGTCTCGGCGTAAATTAACGACAATTGGTACATGAAGTCATAGTTTCCACCAGACAGCTGTTTCATCGTGTCCGCAGTAACTATGAGGTGAATCAGAGGGGTGGGACTCATTGACACAAAACCTCCATTGCTCTGTCGTGTGCAGAAAAAATCTGTGCAGAGCAGATCCGGTCCGGGAAAAACTCGTTATCTCCTCAGACCAATCTTCCCCAGTTAGGGTGCTAAGATCGTTCAATATGCTCTTTTCTATCCCGTCTTCTGGTTCCACAAACCAATTGATGGCGGTTCTTAGGCGTGCCGCACGATCAACTAATGGTACTGTTGACTCTTTTTCCCATGGATGAAATAAGTTTGTGCTTTCCGCGGTCCTAGAACCAAGATATGCTGGCAGGGGTCCTCGAGTTTCCACATTCTCGCTAAAGCCTCTGGGGTAGCAGACAGTCACATAGTCAAAAAGTTTCCCAACTGCAGAGCATCCGGTGCACGCGGAGGTTCCTTCTGTCACAGTGTTTAGATATTCCGCAGGGTGAGGTACTGTAGTTCCAACAACCGGAGATCCCCATGATCTCTCTCTAAGTAGATCAGCTTGCGTGGAGGAACAGCTCCACATTTCTCGGCCTGGGATGGCCAGATGGCCTCCCATGAGTGCTTTAATAGACACCTCTTCGCTCAACCAGAGAAGGATGGAAACCCGAGCAGCGTATTGAAATGAGAAATTGTTTCGAATGGTCTTGGCATTTTGAAGTAATCCAACCAACAATTCGGTTAGTCCCAAGAAGGTGCCGGCTTTAAACTCGCTAACGAATCTTGGGAAAAGTGGTTGAATGGTGCCAAGGAAGGCCACCAACTCATTCTCATGCTCGTTCAGGTACTTTATTGCACTTGCAAAAGTCTCATTCTGAACTTTCTCCACATTTTCTTCAAGACTTTTTCGGATCTCATTTTTGAGAAGTGTTATGGCGCTCAGTCCTTTCGGAATGTTCAAGGATGTTGGTCTTTCAAGCAGCTTTTGTCCAGTTGCCACTTCAAGTGCCACCGACTGGATGAAGCGGTTGCTTGATCCAGCATGCATTAGCTTCCAGAACGACAATGACTCTTTTACAGGGTCAGGGAATTGGCGTATTAGGAATCAGTGTAAGAGACTGTTCCAGACGCACCACCGACAGACGGATCCAAAAAGAGGGTTCTCAGGTAAAAGGTCCTTCGCTGGTGATCTGTTCCCCGGGCCAAGTCCTGCTCTATTCCTCGTTGTAAGAGAGTGTCGTGGTATTCCACGATAGATATTGCCATTAGTCCGAAGAAGACATAGTTGATTGTTGGGTCAAGCAAAGATTGACTATGTTGGGATATGGTTACCGCGTTAGTTGCGATCGTCGACATCACATTTGCCAGCGAAGGTATTTGATCGTTGGTGACGCAAGTTACCCGTGACCATCTTTTCGCTTCGAGAGGCAGAATGTTTCCTCTGTAGACTGGTACTTTTCCATAGGAAAGAAAGTCCGAACTTTGCATGGTCTCATCTTGATTAATAATTAATCCAAGCTTCTTTGTTTATTTTGACACAGCTTCCATGATGGCTGAGTTGTTGTCCATCACCTCACGGATCCTGTCCTTCAACTCCTCTTCATTGTTAGTTTTCGGAAGCTTGTAAGAATTGCATATTACCTGGTTGTCACCCTGTGCTAGGGTCTTGACCATAGTGTTTCGTGTTTTCGCTTCCCTCAGAAGGACGAAGAGGTTTACAATGCTCCAACCCTTTTGGCGAAGACCCTCGAGCCCGCCAAGCTGGCCTTCCCAACAAACCGGGAATGGTCCCTTGTTCTTTAGGGAGTCCCCGACTACTTCCATGAGATCGGGGCGTGGGCCGTAGTAAACCAAACTGGTGTGGAAAAACTTATGGGTTCTAACGAACACCTCGGGTAAACCGATGAACTGGCCCATTACACGAAAGACAGGGTCATTAGCATCAGCTCGTTGGTGGTTATTCCACTTCTCGTAGTCAACGTGATTAGCGATGGAAAGTGAGGCGTAATCAGGTCGACCTTGATGAATGGAGTTATCTAGCAACTTCTTTGTAACCTTCGTGAGATCGTCGGCCATTGTTAGACCGTAGAACAGAGGCACATGAAACTCCTTAATTAAGTGTTCTGTTGTCACGAAATATTGGCGCAGGTTCCATGACATCAGCGAAAAGAATCGGCCTTCCTTTTTTATTTCTCGCTCTTTCCCCTTCAGGCCGATTATCAAGTCATCTTTTGATAGGCCACCATCATTCACATTCTGCAGAAAGTCCTTGACGTTGACTTGTGGTGTTTCTAGTGCTGTTCATAGAACTTTCTTCGATGGAATTTCTCTTGTTGGATGGGTCTGTATATGTCCAATCACTTCTGATCTGTTCATCGAGTGACTCCGATCACTATACAATACCGCTGGATCGATGGTTTGAGGAACTGAATAGCATGCGGTTAATGGAAGTAAGTGCCACTTGTCTCCGTAGTCACGGATCTCCAGTGGAGTTGGCCACGTAGTGTTTATCACGTGAGGATGGAGGGGGTCTAAGGGATCCATTTTGTCTGCATCGACAAACCATTTCCGCTGAGTAAAAAACTCTCTTTCCAACACCATGTAGGCCAAGTCACTTGCCAATGCTTGGGCATAGTTCTTGTCAATGTCTTTTTCCATTTGAACCTGGTTGTAGAGTTTTCTTAGACCATCTTCGTAGTCAAGAAACGGATGTCCCCAGTGTCTGAAAGCCCGTAATATAGTAGGGTCTGGCGATGTGACTTTTTTCCGTTTGATTATGCCGAACAGAGGAGATGGATAATTCCATATTCCTCCGTTATCGACAAAAGAGCACTTGACAGATGGTATCGAAATGCTGAATCAACAGGGATCAATGGTCGGTTCTCGTGGCAATAATACTCATCTGAAAGTACAATGGGGTTCAATCATTTTTATGATGTCAAAAACGTTGTTTCCCAAGGCCTCCATGAGTAAGTCTCCTTGCTGGTAAAAGTTTGTGAGTTTTTCCAGAGCACTCGGTCCGTCCTGGTTGTCCGAGCGACAGACAAGGCTCATCTTCGAAGCATAGCGGGCTATTAGTGTGTCCTTAATCATTAACGTCATGTCCCGGTTCAGCAGTCGGGCTTGATCTCTAAACAAGACATATCCAGAACAACGAGAAGATGGTGACGCAGTAAGGTGTGATCGACGTAGCCAAAAAGCCCTCCTCACGTTCTTGCACCGTCCAGTTAAGATCACCGATTTCGCTCCTTGCAAGGTTTGCTCTTCTTCTTTAGTGGAAGAGTTCATCATCATAGTTATGCGATGCATAACCCAAAACAATTCGCCGTCCATAAGCAATCGCTGTTGGGACGGATGCTCCACACTCCTCGAACCCAACGGTCCTTGAGAGGGCAGCCAGCGCGGACCAGGGCTTCCCGGACTGGAGGAGGACCCCACCGGGTGGGCGCCCAACCATCAGCGCCTGAGCTCATCTATTTAAAGTTTATTCATCCTCCTCCTCCTCACATCACTGGAGTTGGTTTTCGGATGTGCACGTGTTCAGGAGACGTGGAACGAGTGCAGCCCAATGCAACCAGTCTGCCAGTGTGGTATGTCCCATTAATTAATATTGAGGGGCCAGAGATGCGAGTGTCCTCAAAAGGTCCAGCACGCACGGTAACAATTCTTTGTGTATAGACTGTGAAGGCGTAAAGGCGAGCGGAAATATGTTGTTTGGTTATGTATCAAATATGTTTATTTCCACTTGATTAATAATTATTGGTTCTTTGCAAATGGTCCATAACGAATTCGTTCTGCAACAGTCTTG
>JABSTQ010006027.1:0-36673 GCA_013358835.2 Ixodes persulcatus | reverse complement strand
ATGTTTATGCAAGGAATTACGTATGTGGTGTCAACTGTACTCCGAAGTTGTCACAGTCGTGGCCGGTCCACTATCCTACACGATCGAAACTGAAGATGGATGATCCTGGCGTCGCCATGTTCGCCAGGTGCGCAGAAGGCCAGAGACAACCTCAGCAGAACACACTAAAGATAACTGTTCAGTCAACTTAAGTTTCAGTGCTGTACCTGTAGCGGTCTCTGAAGAAACAGACGTTAGGGACGATGCTACACCAGCACTCATACCACGTGGTTTGGCAACAGTTTCCACTAGTATCTCTTCGATCTGGATGAGCATCGTACCGGCGTGCGGTCGTGTATCACTACTGCGTGGTGCACGTTAAAGACCCCAGGCTAGCGGTTGTACCGCACTGGCTAAATTGCTCATCTACAGCGAGTGACTCGTCGCAACTTAGAAATGGCAGACCAACTACACGCTGTATAAATATCCCCACAACCCCCCCCCCCCCCCTTCCCCAATTATTAATTCGCTTCGAGATTTCAAAGAGAAACACACTGCCCTACTTATCTTAATGACTATGCGCCTTACTTTAGTAGGGAAGAGTGTAATATATGCTCCTGCTCGGCGCCACTCGAGCGTGCCGTCGCGTCACATGGAAGAAGACGAGGAGCGGCGAACCTTGAATATAGCTCGCGCAGTTCAATTCTGTTCGAACTACTGGTCCACAATAATTGTCCTGACTATCCTGACCTTTCAACGTAAATAAATGTACATTACAATTTCTGTATAAAAATAAAAGTTGGAAGAGGGAGAAGCTTGGTTGTTCTTGCGAGTCAACGCAGAAAGGTGCAAGCTGCTATTTAGTTATTAGCAGGCCAGTGCTGTAGAATGGTTGCACCTAGTATGTCAAAAGATTGGCATAATTGGTATGCACTCTGTTCATTACTAAATGATCTAACGAGATGTTTCTTTTCCATTTCTTGTATTCCTATGTAGCCTTTCAAATTCTTGGATAGGGGTACGAGAATCGGGGATAGAAAAAACGCGCGAGTGTATTGTTGTGTTTTCTCATTGCTAATACACATTTGCAAGTGGGGTCCCCGCTTAACCTCGAACCGCGCGTCCAGATGATGGGGACCTACTTTCCAGTCAGAAGTTCGCTGCTGGTCGTACAATGTTGCCAAGCGTTTCTTGCGAAAGAGTCGGATATATTTTAAGGAATACAAGAGTAAAAAACAAAACAAACCTTTATTGTCTCTGGATACGTTTTTAGCACGTGCTACGCGGCTATTTTCATCCCAGTTAAAACCAAAATAAAAATAAAAACGCTTTCAAAGGATGGAAGCGTTTATATCCTGTGGCTGCCACGATTGTCTGTGGATACCTCCTCCTGCGTTTTGAAACAGTAGTACGTCGGCAACGTGCGCTAACGTCGTTCATCGGCGATGCAGCAGACGCCGCCACCTCTTCCTCGCCCGCCTCAATGACGTGCCCCTAGCCCACCTCAGCATGGCGGAAACGTTACGCGGCGCCAGCATCGCTCACAATAGAAGCGCACAGGAGCCTTTCTTGCAAACGTGTATACGGTAACAATGGCAATGCGAGTTACTCTTGGAAAATTTCGTTTAAAATAATTTCCGCTTTAAATTCAAATCTAATTTTAGAAAGAAAAAAATTACACCATCTTCCCGAGGGGAACCAAGGGGTGATGCGGAGCATCGTGTTGGTTCCGAGGAAAGAGTCAGTTGCGTGCTGACGTCGAGAGATGGCGCCACCGACTGCCCTAGCGTTACCCCCTACGCGAGCCTTCGTCGCGGCTCGCGGCAGAGAAACTTGGAACGCTCGCCGCTCGCCGTTTATTTTTTTTTTCACACTTGAAGGAGAGGAGACTAGAGGAGGAGAGTTGCGCGTGCGCGCGCGGTGTGAGGAGAAGCGAACGCACGCGCAGTGCACGCAGCTGGTAGAGAGAGAGAGCGGAGAGAGTAACGCGCAGCTGTTGGAGAGAGGGAAGGAGGAGAGTTGCGCGTGCGTAGTTCGAGTGCCGACTACAACGCTGACGCCGCGGGACATAGACCTGAGCAAGAGATGCTCCGCATCTAAAAAGAGCTGGCTTATAAGGAAACCTTGCTGTCGAGGGGCTCTCCGTCTCACGACGTAGATTGCACTGTTCCTCGGAAATGCACAGACGCCTTAGCTCTCTTGTGTTGTACTCATTAAGCGCGGCTAGGATATCTCACTTGAGGAATCAACTCTTTGATTCCAGGAAGCGGGAGATCCTAGCTTCGCTTGGTGAGCACAGAACAAAACATCTTTGTTCATTGTTGAAACGGACTTCGTGTAACGGACGATGGAACCAGAAGCTGACGATACAAGTCAGCCCACACCTATTTTTACGCGTTTACCCCTCCATTGTTCACCCACGCAGAAACATCCATAACAATCCAGATGTTGTACCTCGTTCACAATCCAGCTGGCAGGGTTGTTGAATCTACGTACTGGCCTGACCAATCAATCGCCGTACTCGCAGATAACTTTATCACCTGGTGCAAGACCGACGGTGGACGGGGTCCAGGCGTATGTAGCTTCCACCACACTGTCAGCTTAGCGGTGACCGGAGTTAACACCCCATGGGCGAAGGCCACGTGCCGGAGTGACTCTCCCATACAAAAATGTCCTATGGTCGGCTATAGAAAATTCTTTGTGTGGTCGGCTTTAGCTATTTGGCCCAATTAGCTAAAGAATTTTTTACGACTGTCTTTGGCATTTTTTATGGTCGTCTTTATAGGCATCTTTAGCTATGTTTATGGCCCTATCGCTGTCCAACCATTGCGCTCTTTAGCTTTTCTAATGTCTGGCTCTCTATAGCCAGCGTGCTATCGCTGCCTATGGCTCTTCCTTTGGTGTCTTAGCCCACTTATATGGTCTGCTAAAGAAGGCTGTATGGGTTTTCCTATCGCTTTCATCAGCCGGCACACTATAAAAATATACTTTTTTTCAAGTTCTTTTGACTTTTGAACGCTACATGGTAGATACAAATACATTACTGAACACATAGAATACACAGAACATAAGCAGAACACGACCCTACATAATAGCAACAACGCAGCGACACCGGACCCCCACCCCTCTCTACGTAGGCTAAGTTCGCACTTTCGCTATATATGGCAGTCTTATTTTTGAATCCGACTTCGCCGGTGACTGCCGTCATTTGTCGCATAAAAACGGAGAGGCGGGGCAAATATTACTGGTACTTAATACATTATTTGAATTGCCTCTTGGAATAGCCCCCATCTTTTAATTCAACACCCTGAACAAAGCAAATGTAGATCATTAGGCTCATTAACTAAAATTTAATATTTATGTTTTTATTAAGTTTGATGAATCATGTTGACGATGCAGTGCTGAAATACGGTACACTGGTGCTGAATATTGCAATCAAGCTATTGCTTGATTGCAGTGTTTAGTGCCAGTGTAATCTATTGTAAGTTTTGGGGGTAATAATTAATTTTAATTGTTGCAGAAGTATTTCAATGGATTTTTCAAACAAAAAATATTACTGGTTTTCAACACTCGTTGCAACAGCAGAGAACATATCTGGGGTCATGCTTTGTCACCGGTATTACATAAATGTAGTATTGTTTTAATTTTCTAACCTGGAGCGTTTTTCTGTAAAAAGTAAGTACCGGTAGTTATAAGAAACCACAAACCATGACATTGATATCGCAACAGACGACTAAAATGAGACTGTCTTCGGTGATAGAATGCAACAACTTATCGCCACTTATCGCAGCAGCGAGGTTTTATCCACCATGAACAAGCGCGATCTCGAAACGGGCATACACGGCGTGATTCTCGCGAGACACACGCCGTGCTATAATTTTCTATAGGCGTGTAAAAAATATTTATTGGTTCGTAGTCTTTAGACTCGGGGCCATAAAATTTTCTATAGACAGTCAAAGGCAATTTACAGGTTCCCAGTCTTTAGATTCGAGGCCATAACATTTTCTATAGGTGGGTAAAGAACTTTCATTGGTTTTCAGTCTTTAGACACGGGGCCTGATACCTTTCTATAGGCGGATAAAGAAAATTTATTGGTGCGCAGTCCTTTAGACTCACGGTCATAAAATTTTCGATATGCGGGTAAAAACATTTTCTTTGTTGCCAGCCTTCAGACCTCTGGCCATAGAAGTTTCTATAGGCGGGTAAAGAACATTTATTGGTTCACCGTCTTTAGACACAGGGCCATAGATTTTTCTATAGCTGGATGTAGCTGTATTTATGAATTTCTATGGCCGACCATAAAGGACCATAGGGTGTATAGCCTGCCATATAAGATTTCATAGAGGATCATAGATCATTTTGGTATGGGCTATGCGCCGAGAAAGTGAGGGAGGTGGGAGACGAGAGTGCGCAGGACGTCAGATTGCTAAGCTCTGATTGGAATGATTAGTGAGTTTACCTAAGGCTAGCTGACCTTGTCTCTACTGCACTCGTCGAACGCGTTAGAACAATAAGGTTGGTTAGAACCAGGGTGTAAGATAGACAGGTGGGGAAACGGCCCATGGAGGCCTACAGCAATGCCGTGACCGGATTGTGTACTCGTCTGCTTACGGGTACCCCCGATTTGCGACAGATGGCGCTGCAGCGAGAAGAAAAAAAATCTCCGTCGGTTTAGCCGGTCGCCACCGGTCGCCCACCTGGAGTGAGAGTTCGCGGTGCTCCACATAGATGGCGCCACAAAAAAAGAGAAACCCGAAAGGGACACAATCCGGTCGCTCATTTGGCTCTCGTTTCCCCACCTGTCTATCTTACACCCTGGTTAGAACGCAGAACGCCGGCGTCTGGGGTTCGACCTTCAAATTCGAATGCGTTCCGTGAGGGTCATTCCATGGCAAAGGAGACGCGGTAATTTTTCATGTCTGGGCATAGCCTCCTTTATACTCACAAAACCTGGCAGTTCGACCACGGAGCACTACAGTACCCGGTCGCAGATATGGAGCGCGAGGATCTGGTAGCAGAGAGCAATTCTCGGGGAACCTGGTACCCAGCGCACAGCTTTTGCAGTGGCGACGACCCGAAACATGGTTTTTAAACCCGACGAGAAAAGAAGCGGTAGCGCGAGGAACGCGAGGAGCACAAGCGGACATTCCATCGCTCGGGAGAAGTGTGTTTCGGCGTTTCGCCTCAGCGGGGCTCCCGTTACATCACTCTCCTCTCATCCGTTGTCTGCCGCTCTACCTTTTCACTTTCGACGGCCGCGTCTTGTGGCAATCAGCCAGGCTTTGTCAGGTCAGACGAGGCTATCGTCTGGGATAACACAGTGCGCAGCTAGCTTTAGACATATCTAGAAACACTGAATGTTCCCAGAGTACCAAATTCCATTCAGTCCCCTTACCTGAAGTCAATTCCGCAGAATCTAGTTTCGATTGGCTGGTTTAGCCCATTGCGGAAGTTATCAGTGGGCCATTGTGTGGATCGGCCCAAAACAAAAAAGAAAAACATAAAAACGTTTCCGCTTTTCCACGGCTGCGGCTGGTACGCACGGGTAGGCATCAATGAGTTAGGACCGAACGGAAGGTGCGTTCACTTTCTCTAGATTGTTTTATATCAAGTAGCCGCTAATCTGGCTCACTAAAGAAGATTGCCAGCTCGTTTTCTCGTACCGGTTGCGGTGGTGCTGCGCTTCAAACTCTACGCCTCAGACATTCGACTTCAATATGGTTTGAGGCGAGAGAGAGAGACGAGACAACGAGGCCAAAGACACGCATAGCTCGTAACAAAAAAAAATATATATTAATAATAATAATAGTGAAAATAAAAAAAAAATAAAAAACAGTATCGCCACAGGCCAGGAACTTGTATTGAAGAGCTCACACGAGAACAAACGCTACACTGTACGCGCTACGCTTCGACCGCATAGGGCAACGCCATATTGGAGATCGCGACTGCTCCGTCGTGACTCAGTTCTGAAACGAAGCTTGGGTGTATAGGTACTCTGGAGACATTGAGTGACTCCAGGCCGATCCACTTATCATTCCAACCTGAGCCAACGCTTCTCCAGAGCACGGCGTTCTGACGCCCCTATGCGCTCCTGTCTCCTCCTTTTCCCGAGTTTCTGGGGGATCGGTGGCCGAGTGGGCTAGCGCACACCAGGGGCCCTAATCTGGACACTTGGCGAAAACGTCGGCGAGACATCTGGCCGCTGTGATTGGCCGACGTCGCACTTGACCTTGGCGCTGGCCAATCATAGCCGTCAAATTTCTCGCCGTCTTTTTCGCCAAGTGTCCAGATTAGGGCCCCAGCTCGGAGCACATGAAGCGAAAGCTCGCGCTGCAGAACCCAGGGATCCTGGGTTCAATCCCCACCCCTGCCCGTTTCGATCTGGATGAGCATCGTACCGGCGTGCGGTCGTGTATCACTACTGCGTGGTGCACGTTAAAGACCCCAGGCTAGCATTTGCACTGCACTGGCTAAATTGCTCATCTACAGCGAGTGACTCGTCGCAAATTTAAAAGGCTGACCAACTGCACGCTGTATAAATATCCCCACAACCACAATTATTATTCCCGAGTTTCTCAGCGAATATCCTCCTTTATAATACGAAGAGCAAGTCGTCTGCTTCTTGCACAGGACTTTCGGTGACGTCAGAATGACGCCGAGTTCTTATTGGCTAATAGAAGAAAATAGTGGGTAGGCCTCAAGGCATCCAACATTGAGGTCTACCCACTATTTATTTTCAATCGGCCAATAAGAGCTCGGCGTCGTACTGTCGTCACCGAAACTCCTGAGCAAGGAGCAGACGACTTGCTCTCCGCATACCCAGAAGATACGCGAGAACGTGCCGGCAAGGTCAATAACGGAGATATGGTTTCGGAATGCATTGCCATATGGAGGAGGAGGAGGAAAACTTTATTCAAAAGCTCAGGTTCGAGCCGTCTTAATCGTCCGCACTGGAGGAGGAATCGTCTTCTACAACTTGGGTTAGGGTTCTCCGTTGCGGAGGGTCTAGGACCTCCCGCACATGAAGAAGTAGGAGAGGCCAGAGCTCGTTCTGTAGGTCAGGAGGAGGAGCGGCCCAGTTTACCCAGGAGTAGGGGAGGTGGGCAGGGAAGTTCAAAGGAGTGGGGTGAGTGGGCCATATGGAGGCGGCTCATGACGTTAAGCCAACCCACTGGATGCGTTGAAGAGCTGTAATCGCTGAGAGCCCGAGAAACGCTGGGTGTACCCAATCATGTTCACACCTTTTACTTCGTGATTTGTACTTCGGCATGAAATTGACCTAATTCTGCAATCTCGGTGGTTGCGGAGCGATAATAGCATGTTAGAAAATAGCCACGCTCTATGCGTTGTAGCCTGTAATATTGACTAAAACAATGAGGATGACTATGCTTATGATAGTTTGTTTTAATAATTTCTTGTTCCATGCCTTCCCGTATGGAAATCTTATATCTGGGGCATATTTGGCCATATCAAACATTATATGATTATATATGGCCTATATACAGCCTTATCTGGCGTGTATACAGCCTCATCTTGCTTATACACAGCCTTATCTGAGATATATACTTCGTAATTTGGCGTATATACAGCTTTATCTGGCGGCCAGCTTTTAGTATATAAAAAAAGTTATAAAAATGTTAAAAAGTGCTTTGTCAGCAAACTCATTGTTCTCGAGCTAAACATTAGTGCAAATAATCCCAAACTTGAGCTTTGGCAAGCTTGTTTGGGATAATTCGAGCTACTTTTCTCGGGGATTTCAATGTAGCTTAATTATTTTGAATAGTTTACATTTCGTCCGAATAGATAACTTGCTAAATCCCCCAAGCGCCCCGGCCCGTACTCGCGGTGTCACGGGGACAGTGTTCCTTCAGCTACCTAGTGATCGGTAATTTCGAAACATTCCATAGTTACACAGTTTTGAGTGTAATTCGGAGCCACCCTGAACAAGCGTCGTATAAGTTCTAAAATTTCTCGTCAATGTGAGTGTTTTCAATACCGTGCATGCTGTCCACCCTTCAACCTGTACGAGCTGCAGATATCTCTTACATTATTATCATTCTGGTACAGTTTCAAAGACGCTGATATTAAGTTACAAATACTAAAAATGTTATAAACAGCCCCGCTGACTCCGGGCTAACTCCTGGTTTTGGTTGTTCTAATTTCTCGGCTTTTGAAGCAATTCCTGCTAAAACAACAACCACGAGAATGATAATAGTGTAAGAAATATCTGCGGCTCAGTCAGGTTGAAAGGTGGATCGCATGCACAGTATCATAAGCGCTTGCATTGACGAGAAATTTCAAACGTGTTACGACAGGTCTTTGGGCTCGACAGGACGCTTGTTCAGGGTGACTCAGAATTACACTCAAAACTGTGTAACCATGGGATTGGTTGTAATTGCTGATCAATTAATGAGGTGAAGGAACACCGTTCCCATGGTTCCTCGAGTGCGGGTCGGGGCACTTCGGGGAAACCCATTTTTCGAGAATCGTAGCCAATAAAAAGATATAAAGTGCTGAGTTCCGGCTTGTGTGATTTTAATATGCCTGGCCAGATCTGGAATTTCCATACATAGCCAGATGTGGGATTTCCGTACCTGGCCAGGGATATCAGACTATGTCCGGCATTATTTATGAGGCTGTATTTGGCAGATATACCATATCAGGTTTTTTGTGGCCAATTTTTTATATGCGCCATATCTGAAAACTTCAGGTGTGGCCATATATACATTTTTTGTAAGCGTTGCTATATACATAGAATTAAGGCTAGTGAATATTTCGGGCACTGCGTTTTCACGGACTGCAGTTGAGCCAAGTCCGGAATATATACGGTCCATCTTACATGGAGACATTATTTTTAATTCTGTCTCAAGGATGCTTGGCAACAGAAAAAAGTGACATGTAAATCCCTGTACTAAGGTCGCTAGGAAGGTACTGGAGGAGCAAACGTTATACCCAAATGGTCTTTCAATTAACAAAGCAATCAGTACCTAGTCGCACGACTGACTGAGCGATAGCGAAGCGGGTCGCCGTCGCTCGTCTCGTCGCTCGTCTCGTCGCTCGTCAAATCGCTTGCAAGCAACGCGACACACGACAGGAACACGACCTAAACAAATATCCGATTTTCCTCGCCTGAGTCCCTTCTCCAAACCTGAGAGCCACTGGTATATCCTGAATAAGCACTCTCCTCTTGGCTTGTTACATTGCCGCGTCTTGTTTCGTGATTGGTTGTTCGACCTCCTCATTGGTTAATGCCGGAATCTCATAGGCCAAGGAGCGATAACCAGATGCAAGCAACCTTTGCCGTACCCTCCGGTTCTTAAATTGTTACTGACCATACGAAGAGAAACTGAGGGTGAGGAGGAAACAAGAGCTCGCCGCGACGTCGAAGGGCCGAGCTCTGGTGATGCAACGTAGAAGACAAGGCTCGCCCATGACGTCGAGGTGGTATTAAGGCCCTGTTATTCTCCGACGTGGACCGTGGCAAAATTGGTAGCAGATATCGGGTCTCTGATCGCCAGAAATTCAAAGGCCCATATTTTGAGCAACGCTGCGTTCGCTGCGTTCAAATTTCGAAGTTTAGCATAGTATTCAGATATGTACACGTTCGGGCAACAAATATCCAGATGCAGGAAGTAAAAAGTAGCCTTCATAGTATCTAATTTATTTGGCGAGCTTTTTTCGCCATCCACAGGTGGACCGAACAAACGCAGCTGCACTTTGCGATTGTGTGTTGCATTGCCAGTTTTGTTTGTTATTTTTTATTTACTTTTTGAGGGGTTTTAACAATGATCACAGTTGGAAGTTTTCGTCGTGACGGCGGAAGTGGAGAATTTAACAATTGCCCACGCAATTCTTACGCTTTGTGTTGAGAGTATAAAATCGCGAAGTAGCTAAAATGCGAAGCAATTTGCGCAGAAACTCAATTTCATAAAGAAGGAATTAATAGAAGCGATGAAGCTCCTGCTGATTGCCGTCGTTATTTCTATTCATACATCAGGTACGTAGTACATCTTGTATCATTCTGCAGATGCTTCGGTCGTACTGGGCACTAATTTTGAACTGGAATGGAAATCATCGGCAATATTTTGAAATTTTTTGTTTATTGGTTGATTTGTTTATTGTCCGTTTTTTCCTAGTCTTTTTGTTTTTTTTATGAACAATTTATCATCCTGATATTGAAGCGTGTTGACATTTCTAGTTCAGTATATAATGTTTTGTTATTTATTTATTGGGTGGTTTTATTCGAAATGGAACACCCGTGTCGGGATAAATATATTGATTTTCCTAATATATATATATATATATATATATATATATATATATATGTGTGGAATAGCCCCACTTCTGAAATGAACAAAACCGTTCTTCCAAATGTTTAAGAAAATTTATATTCCTCGACAAAAATTCTTAACCGCAGCCAGGTGGAATGCTACATTTCGGCTGCTTTTATTTTGTACACAGTTTTATCGGTTTCTATAAATAAGTAAAACCAAAAGACGCACAAACTTTTTTCATAGAATGTATAATGCGTGGTTTATGTTTTTTTTTTTTTTTAAATAAAACCTTTTCGTTACATTTGCGCCAGAAATTAAAAAAAGAAAAGCCACACACCGACTCTTTGAATTTTCGGTGACATATTTTGAGTCTTTTATATTATGATTCATCACAAATATTGCCTACTAAATACTGTACAGCTGCACACATGGCCATCGACTGCTAAGAGTTTTAATTTATTTTTAGCCAACCAATTTATGGAATATGTTTCATAAAAAAAAAATTAAGTTAAGCCATATTTTGAGCTTTTTTTATTAGAAAAAATGCGCCATTTTTTATTTCTTCCTCTTTTGTACAGTGAAGCTGTTTATGGCTGCAGGTTTCCGTAGACTTTTCGTGTGTTGTGACTAAACACTGAACGCTCGCTCCGCCGCACGGGCACGCGGCTTCCTCGTATAAAAGATTCGTTGTAAATTACCAAAATAAAGCGTTCACGAAAGCGCGTGCAAGATGCAATTTGTTTTAGGCTTTTGCTTTAGAACAGTTACTGCTACAGACGCCGGCACGTGCGGTGCGTCGAACACCATTCCCTGCATTCTCCTTGATGCTTGGGTAACTTAGCAATAGGTCTATTTAGTAGATTAGTTATCAATAGGCACCATTTTCAAGATGAGTAGACTCTCAGGTAGATAATAAAAGTTTCTCAAATATTTGCCGCTGTGGGGCCCGCGTCGGCCATGTCTACGCTCGCACCACCCCCTCTTCGTCTTCGTTCCAAGCGCTTGCGTGCCTAGTTTCCTTTCCTTCCGCTCTCTCGGGGTGGCGGTCCCGTCGCGTGTGTCTACTTTCCGCCGGGCGGCGGTCCCGTCGCACGTGTCTAGTTTCCTCCGGTTCGTCGGGGCGGGTCTGTGCCGTATGCTAAACTGCTTCGCAGGTCACCCGCCATCACAGAGTGGAATGGCTTATGAATTTATTTTCCTTTTACTCCCAATGATGTCACCTATTTTTTGGCATAATCAGAGTTCCCTCTTTTTTATTTTTTGTAAACGTGACCTACGGACCCGAATAGACCAAACGGTAGTTTCGCAAGTTGACTTTACTGCTTTCCCCTTTGACTTTACTACAAGGCTTTAAGGTTAAAAAAGCTAAGGGCAGTGGCCTTGCAAGTGTTTGGGAGGTGGAGGGGTTGTGGGAGCTGACGATGGAGGGGGTAGAGGAGATAGGAGCGTATAATGTAAACGAGCCCTCTTACAAAAAAAAAAAAAAAAAAAAGCCTGCTCCCACCACTTCGCTTATCGACACCAATGACTACGCCTGTCTTTTTCCCTTTAATCTGAGTTAGGGCACTTGAGATGCCCTAATTCAGGGCATCTCTATTGATGATTATCTCAATTTAGTAAATAAATTATTTTTGTATGTCTAATCTTAAAGTGAAACGGGGTATAGTCAGTGCTCGGGAAAACAGCGCTAGCGCCCCCTGGTGTAGTTCAAGACGATGTGACCTTTTCCACTACTCAATGTTCTAGTTTACTGTAGTTAAACTGACAACTGTACTTCTATTTAAAAAAAAAAGAAAAGAAAACGGCTTAAGCAAAGTACCTACAAAATTCCGCATTTAAAATAAGTGAATATTTTAGATATAATTAGGAGAGCATGTTGGTTAAACATCTTGGTACGCGAGCGCAAAAGGAGGCAAGGGACACACAGAAACACGTGTCTGACGTGTTTTTGTGTGTCCCTTGTCTCTTTGTGCGTTCGCATACCAAGATGAACAGTTTAAATGCATCTCTGCACAACATTTGAAATCGCCAGATAAAATCACCTCTCCTACTTCGACCAGAGAGAAGTCGTAAGACAGTATCGAGCCTTTGACGCTTCGGTAGCTTTTGTCTACCTGCATATGCTAACTTCAGGCCTGACGCAAGAACCGCTTGAAGCGTGAAATTTTTCACAACCATTTTCGTGACCCGAACCAACAAAGAACGAAACATTCTCCCAACGCCGCGCTCGGGCGTTTCACAACTTATGATTCACACCCTCGCTACCCGCAAAAGATTTTCGCATGCCAAACAAAAATTATTAAAAAAAAAGAAACCTTTCACTCGCATTGCGGAATTCCAAAACACCAACAAGAAACGGAACATCCTCCCAACAATGCGCTCTGGCGGTTGACAACTTATCAATCACTCCCACGTCGCTCACCGCCAAATATCTTCGCCCGGCGAAGATATTCGTCAAGCGAAGTGGGGAGGAGCGCAAAGCGCCCCCCCCCCCCCCCACCTTTCAAAAACTCGACCACGAACTGAACGACCTTGAAGACGCAGGTAGTCCAGGGCGCAATAACACATTGCGCAATTTCAACAGAAAGAAGCGGCGACCTGCTCATAGATGGCGCCAGCTGACAGCTGGATTTGTGACAGTTTGATGGGCTACAAACTTGGTTAAAATATATCACAATGAGAATTTCTGGAAAAAAAGATCTTGATAGAGATACATTCAACAACTCTTGGTCTTCAATATTGGTTCGCCTGAGTTTTTATTTATGCCGTGGTTTCTTTTTGAAATGTTCATGAAGAACCGAACGAAAGTTCCCATAAGTGATCTTAAACGTTAAGATCGCTAAATATAGCCCCAAATGTTACTCAGCTTTTGATTATCTTTCTAATGAAACCGTTTCCAAGTAAATCCGTTCGGTGGTTGCGGAGAAAAAAAAAAACCAAAACTTTGCCTATGGAATTGCAAAGTGCTCGGAAGCTGCGATATTCTCTTAAATGCATGATCTTAACAAAATGTCTTGTAGATAAAGATAATTTGACTTCTTTTTGTTTTCTTCTAATTTTAATTGTGTATAATTATTGGTTTTCATTTTCTTAATTCGAGCTAGGCTTTTAAATTGTGTGCCTTTTCAGAATGCAACACTTCTTTTTGCAGTAACTCTGTAAAGAATCAGTCATCTACACTTTATATACTTAGAGAATTCACTTCTTCACTGTAATTACTAAAATAATAAATGTGGTGTTGCTGGTGATGGAGCGCACCGACTAGACTGTCATGCGATGACTCTGCGCTTTCGTCGCCGGCGTCCAATCGGAGCGCTCCGTGAACGTTTGGCTCCAACTTTGTGTTTAACGAGTTTAGGGCCCCAGGATGTGTATAAGAGTAAATGGGTACTGGACTGCCTGTGATTTTTTTAAGGATGCAATAATCGGTATTGAGAACTAGTAAGTTTATCTCAAGGGAGGAAACCAAAACAACAATGGTGGCTTCGATTGTTATCCTAAAAAATGGGACAAGGATGTGTTCTGCAACTCAATTAACGACAGAAAAACAATTATAAAAATCTAAAATATTATTGAGTTAAAAAAAGCGACTTCACCGTGCTTAGCCCCCCCCCGCTCCCCCACCCCCCCAAAAAAAGGACATTCCAGTTTGTGGCATTGAAGCCTCAGATGAAGACCTGCCAAACACAGAATTCGTAATAGTCCGCAACGAATACAACTACATGTTATGAAAAACAAGCACAAAATAATAAAAAAAAAGTTACTAGCGAGAAAGCGAGGCTGAACGAAAGCCCAGTCAGCTCTGAGCGTCCTCATTTTGGGTTGTGTCGCGCGTCTGCTAGATGGCGACACCGAAACTTCTCGCCGCGAATCGAACACGTGGGCGAAGGTCGCGTGCCGGAACGACTCCATATAGGGTGTCTGAAATACTCAGGCTCGCTCTAGAATGGGCAGAAAAAACCGGCGCCTGATCATAGCAATCTAAACGTTTCGTCAAAGGTGAATTTCACAGGTCGGCTTTATCTTGTAGAATTAAAAAGTGTAGTGCCCTTTCTGTTAAAAAATAGGGCCAAAAAACTTGTCAGTGTCAGTGGCGGACGGCAACGCAGACGAACGAGGCGAGTGAGTGGCTGGGTGCGTTTGGCGTACGTATTGATAGATGGCGCTACGTTCTTATCGAAACTGCTTGGGACGATCGTGGTCCGTTAAAATTAGGGATGTCGCGAACCACCCTAGGTTCGATTTCGAAAGGTTTCGATATTTGCGAAGCGAACTGAGGTTCGATTTCGAAAAATTTCGATATTTTAGTACCGACCGAGGTTCGAATTCGAAAAATTCGCAACTTTCGATCACAGTAGAGTTTCGAATTCGAAAAGTTCGAAGCTTTTACGGTTTCTAAAATTCCGGGTTCGAATATTTCGAATATTTTTTTACTTTAGGTTCGATAAAATCGAAGATTTCGAACTTTCCTAACTTGAAATTCGAGATATTCGAAAAATCTGAATTTCTTAAGATCTGAAGTTCGAAAAGTTCGAAGATTTCGAAATTCTTTGGAAATAAAATTCGAAAACTTCGAACGCTTCGAATTTTTATAGACATGAAGTTCGAACAAATCGAAGATTTCGAATTTCTTTCTGCATAAAGTTCGAAAAGTTCGAAAGTTCGATTCTCTTTTAACGCTAAATTCGAAAAAAAAAAAAAAAAAACTTCGAAGATTTTGAATTTTTTTCAAGTCCAAGTTTTCAAAGTTTGAAGTCCAGTTTTAAAGTTCCTCCACAGTTTCAGTTTCAAATAACGTTTTCACGACTCACTGGTTTTCACGAAATCAAGTTTAGGGTGTGATACCTAGGCTCTGCGAAGTTGGTCAGGCAATTAAATGAGACGACAAGTGTCCAGGATGTGCTGGAATATTTGCCAGTGCAGAGTGACGTGTGACCATAGATCAGTAATTGTGACCGCCAGCCCGGGGGGGGGGGGGGGGGGTTCTTTAACGTGCATTACGCAGTAGTGATCACACGAACACACTGTTTTACGATACTCATCCAGTTCGAAATGGCCAGGGGCGGGCAGGAGGTTGAGGCTCAGAAAAACCTTGAAGCGACCTGGCAAACTACCTCCCCACCCCTTGCACGCTGGTCGTAATCCGATCGAACGCCGCCCGAGTGACGCTGGCATATAGTAAGTTACGTTTGTAATTGTCCTGGAGGTTTATTTCCTGGGACGGAGGAATCGCCTCGCAAAAAGCACAGAAGCCGACACAACTCGAGGTCGAAGAGCGTTCTACCATACAAGTGGCGTCGGAAGAGGAAAAACGGGGGAGAGAAGAGGGGAGGGGGGGGGGGGGGGGCCTCAGCCTTTCTTCCCCAATTCCAAATATTTCGGACTGTTAAAAAAAAAAACAATACGGGGAAAGAGGGCGTGGTCGAGCTTATTTTAATCTGAAATTATTTATGCCTATGTATAGCTACTGTCGCTCTTCACTGCATAAATGATCGCGTAGATAGTCATTGTTAGAAACTCGTTGTCAGAAGGCACTACTCGTCACATGGTTAGTGGTTCGGAAGTTCAAAGCTATGTCTTTACGACCTAAATAACTGTGCCAATGGTAAAAAAAGAAAAACAAAATTAATAAATGCGGGGATAAAAAGCTGGAGAAAGAAAAAACTATCAAGACCTCGCCGGATGTGTTGTATTCTTGCATATTCAGAGGTTCAGAACTTCGAAACAACTTTCTCCTACCAAAATGTGTACAGGCTAAAAGAAACACGTCCCAGGAACGTGAAGCGAAAAAAAAAAATGTTTTCTTTTAATGACGTGCGGAACTTGTACAATATTAGAAATCTTCTCCCATGAGTTAATTTATTCCTTAACGTAAAAAAACAATAAATACATTATTTTGTATTCTGCAGATGGCAATGATATGTACTGTCTGTGGTGTTAATTTAAATGCGATACCTCAAACAACTTAGACGAAAATAAATACCAAGTTTAGGGCATAATTGCATGTAGATACATGTTTGGACATTTCTTCGAAACTCACCTTGAATAACAATAGTCATATCTTAAGACGACACTTATCTAGGCTATACATAGATCATTCTTAAAAAGTTTAACATCTCTACCATAAATAGCTTCGGCTACATCTCGCTTCAAATCTGGCGTAAACGATAATCGTCAAAAACCCGTCGTCCTTCCTCGCTCCTTCGGGAATTTATTTATTTAAAACTAAGCATGCCAGAACATTGAAATAAACGGCATTGTCTTTCGTAAAGAACGGAACACCGCATGTAAAAGAACGAAAAAAAAAAATTACGAATGTACCTCACTAGTTGAATTCAAATGAAACCGTCCGCCGGTCTTTCGGAATTCGACGAACGTAGAACCTTTACCCTGAAAGTTCGAAGTTCGTCGAACTTCTAACTTTTCAGGATTCGAAAGTTCGAAACTTTTCGAATTCTATTGATAAATAAGTTCAAAAGTTCGAAAATTATCGAGTTCCTTAGCATAGGAAATTCGAAAGTTCGAACAGCTTCGAACTTTTTAGTGCAAGAAATTCGAAAGTTCGAAAATCATCGAATTTTTTGGTCAGTCAAGTTCGGAAGTTTGACAAGCATCGAATTTTGCAGTGTGATAAGTTCGAAAGTTTGAAAAGGATCGATTTTTTTAGCGTAATAAGTTCGACGGTTCGAAAAGCGTCGAACTTCTTAGCTTAACAAGTTCGAAAATTCGACTTCCGTCGAATTTTACGATATAGAAAATTCGAAAACGCGAAATCTTTCGAACCTTCCGAATCGCTTGATTCGATCATCGAAACTTCGATTCGAAAAAAGTTCGCGGCATCCCTAGTTAAAATGAACATAATTTTTCTGTAATGTACTTTTGGTCTAAAAATAAACGCGGACAATGATAGCAAAACGTGATGTAACAAAAATAAATGAAAACGCGGTTGCATAACGACGGTGCCAACGGCGCTCTTGCTGCCGACGGATTTCGTCTGTGTGTCGTTTGCTTACTTTCGCTGGTCAGCTACACCTCCCGACTCTACTCTCGACGCCATCTATCAATATGTGAGCCAAACGCGCCCCGCCACTCGATACGGTCGTCTGCGTCGCCGCCTGCCTTTGACCGTGGCAAGTTTTGTAGCCTTCTATTTTAGAGAAAGGGAGCTGCGCTTTGTAATTTTGCATGATAAAACCTACCTGAAGAATACACCTTTGACGAAAAGTTTAGATTGCTACGTGCATGCGCCGATTTTTACGGCTCATTTTCGATCGAGCCTGAGTGCTTCAGGCAAACCTATATATCCTTCTTCATGACGCCCATATCATTTGCGAGAACGTGTGAGCAAAGAAATTAACTTAGAGGTGGTCTCGGAATGCATTGCATTGCGGAAGCGGCTCACGACGGAAAGCCACCCCCCTTGATGCGGCAGAGAGCAATGCGCAGAGAAACTGTGGGAGAAGGGGAGACGAGAGCGCGTGGGGACGTCAGAACGCCGAGGTCTGACTGGAATGATCAGTGGGTATACGCATAGCCTCCTCTCTACTCACAAAGCCCGGCAGTTCGACGACGGAGCCCTATGGAGTGCCCGCTCGCAGATTTGGGGCGCGAGGATCTGGTAGTACCGAGCATCAAAGAGCCATTTCTCGGGGAACCTGGACGTCAGCGCACAGATTTTGCAGCGGCAAGGACCCGAAACACGCTTGCTCACTCAGGAGAAATGTGTTTCGGCGTCTCGCCGCAGCGGGGCGCCCGTCACGTGGTTCTCCTGTCGTTCGTTGTCTGCCGTTCAACCTTTTTCATTTCGGCGGCCGCTTTTCGTGGCGATCTGCCAGGCATTGTCAGTATATAGGAGGCTACGGTATACGTAATTCTAGATTTTTTGTGTATTTACTTTTCGGACATGTTGGAACGCGAACGCGGAACGCAAGACGCCGGCGTTTGGAAATCCAACGCGTTGAGAGTATGAGTACAGATAAAGGCTACCTTTGCGTCCACACACTAATCATTCCAGACATAGTTCGGCGCTCTCACGTCTCCTCACGCTCTCGTCTTTTCCTCTCCCTCAGTTTCTCGGCGCAGAATCGGACAGTTAAAGAAACGAAGAATGTGACATGTTATGTTATACATAACGGAACTCCGAGAATGCAGGAATCAAAAGACCACGCACACACGCACGCACGCACTCACGCACACACGCACACGCGCACGCAGGCAAACAAACAGTCTCAGACTGGGTTTGTGTTGTCTTTGGCTTTATGTCTAACATTCACAAGTTCATTTGCAGCCTGCCTTTCTGTACTATTATGTTCACGCTTTTTGCTTCGCGATTTGTTCTTAGGCATATATTTCGTCGAATTCCGCAATCTCAATGGTGCTGAACGATAATCGGATGCTATAGAAACTCGCCACACCATGCGTTTCTTAACGTGTCGGTTTCTATTACGTTAAGAATGACGGGGCTCATGACGGTTCGTTTTAGTAATGTCTTGTTTCATGCCCACGTTTATATAGTTAAGGCTGGTTCATTTTGTATATGGTTGATTTCACAGGATTATTGACAACGGCGGAAGTGAGATGCACACCCCGGTACAATGGTGGTTATGGAGGATCAGGAGGAGCAAACGTTATACCAGGATGGACTTTTAATCCGCGTACCAATCACTGCGAACAAGTTATGACGCACGGGCAATGTGATTCTTCACGGAACTGCTTTCCTACTGAAGATGACTGTGAAGACAATTGCGGTAAGCGTCATCGCATTTACTTAAATGCGTGACATATCTTGGTTATATACGGTACAAGCCACTGAACTGTGGCAGACAAGCTATATGAGCATCTTAACTAAACTCAATCTTTCAAAATTGATAAAAAAAAATGTGTGATACGTCGTAAATAGAAATATCATTCTAAAAATCAAACTGTGCTCTACCGTTTTTGGCCTTAGTCCGCCGATCAGAGTGCCAGCGATTTCGTCTTGGATCTTTTACAGAGAGGAGCACATTGTATAGATGCAAACCTTCTCTGGAATTAATTCGCTCGTCCCATCCTCATCAGTATATATGTTCTTCTGTCTAAGGTTTTACATCGTTGTTCATAGAGTGTGTAAAGTTATAAGTGTGTGATTTCTTTTTTTACATTTCAGCATAAATACATTGAGATTGTGTCATCGCCGTTTCCTTACATTTACTCTATGCATGACATAAAACATCATGACAACGTAGTTTAATATCACCATTAGCACTTGAAAAAAATACTAATCTGAAAAATAACTATCACTATTGCATAGACTGCGTCCACAATGGGCATCCTATTTACAAGTTCATCTGGTCTTGATAAAAATGATCATCGTACCAGTTCCAAATCACAGAACATTACATGGTAGGGGATCCTGACATTTCGGTGTAGGACATTTCGGTGAAGGGCGTCTCGGTACGGTCTTTTCGGTGCACGGACGTTTCGGTGTACGGACTTTTCGGTGCGCGGACTTTTCGGTGCACTGACATTTCGGTGCACGGACGTTTCGAAACGGTGCGCGGTCAATCAAAATCGCGTGATGTTTTTTTCTCTAAAAGTAATAAGCACTATTTTAGCCAGAAATGATTTTTTCGCGCTTAATAAATTTGTAGACTTGGTCATCCATGTGGACTTTATGCTCCGTTTGCCGGTGTCTCTTTTCCAACGTATGCACTAGACGCATCACATTGTGTTTACGTGTTGGGTCGATACAGGCGTTCTCGGCACCTTCTGCAAAGGTGCAAGCTTCATTATTTGTAATCTGTGTAGGAAAAGCCCCAACAACAAGAAGCTTGGGAATGTTCAAAATTACCGGCGACATGTGATGCGACTAGTGCGTCCGTTGGAAAAGAGACGCCGACAAACGAACCATAACATCCAACGTCTCCAATCCTCACGCAGGATGGCAATGCGCCTAACAAAGTCACTTATGTCGTATATCAGTAAGTGGCTTAAATGGATGATCAAGTCTATAAAATTATAAAGTGCGAAAAAATAAATTTCTAGCTAAAATAGTGCTTATTACGTTTAGAAAAAAAACAAAAAAAAAAGAAGAAAACTCGTGATTTTGATTGGCCATGCACCGAAACCGTGCACCAAAAAGTCCGTGCACCGAAATGTCCGCGCACCGAAGTCCTACACCGAAAAGTCCGTGCACCGAAAAGTCCGTGCACCAAAAAGTCCGTACACCGAAAAGTCCGTACACCGAAAAGTCCGTGTACCGAAAAGTCCGCACCGAAACGTCCTACACCGAAACGCCCTACACCGAAAAGTCCTAGACCCACATGGTAGTACCCACTAAGCACTAAAATTGCTCTTAATTGAGGAAGGCATCACGGATAAGTATAAATACTTCTAGTACTGAAACAATATACTGGGTGATTTTTTTTTAATTCGAACATATTTATCTAAAAAAAATCCGTAAAAGGAGCACTAATAAGGTTTGTGCAGGTGAGTTATACGGCCAGGGAGACATTATGTGGGTGGCTAATCTTTGCGATAAGTCGGTTAAATAATTAAAATTTGTTAATTAACTTTTTAATTATAGAAAATAGACATATGGTTCCAATTAGAAAATTAGAGAGCGTTATCGAAAACCACTAAATCAACTCTTTTTAGAATGACTTGAAGCTCGTGGGAAACTCGGGGGCGCACCAAAGTTACAACTTGTGAAACAGGCGCAAAGCTAGCAGCGCGGAACGCGGATGATTATATCATTATCGCGTCCCGCCACTGTTACCTTTGCGCCTGCTTCACGAGCGGTAACTTTGGTGCGCCCCCGAGTTTCCTACGAGCTTCAAGTCATTCTAAAAAGAGTTGATTTAGTGGTTTTCGATGACGCATTTAAAGGAGCTGTGCAACGATATTCAATTGGAATGTTTTTCACTTTACACGAGCTTACTGGCACTAGTGGGACTCAAGGATACTCGCATGCAATGCCACTGGCCAAGAAACTCCTTTGTTGCGGTGTAATTTCAAGGACAAAAGCGATCATTTTCATTCAATCTCTCCCTTGCAAAATTCGATGACGTAACGCGGGGATCGCAGTACACCCGTATGACGATATTTGAATGCGGTTCATAGATTGGACCCGAGCATTGCGTGGGCACTCGATTTAGGCTCGTGATAATTGATAGCTCGAGAAGCATTCGAGTAGTGGCCCGTGTCCAATCGCTGCAACGACGACAATAGCCGAGCCATAACAATGTCTGGAACTCAGCGCGTGTCCTGTGCTTTGCCAACCCCAGCGCGTGGCTATGATCAACATTGGCGGCATATAATCGGCTGCAGATCACGTGGCCGCTTGTTCTGGCTGCGAGTTGAGGGCGTGAACGCTGCTCGTTGTTTTTTAATTTTTTTCTGGGACTTCTAATGCGTCGGGTGAAAAACGAAGGCGTGTTTCATAGGTCATTAACGTCAGGGATCCGTTCTAAGCGGTATTTGCGCAAAGTAAAAAAATTGTTGCATAGCCCCTTTAAGTATCTAATTGGTACCTTAAGTCTATTTTCACTAATTAAAAAAGTTAATTAACGAATTTGAGTTAATTAGTCCACTTTTTGCAAAGATTATTCACCCACATAATGTCCCCCTGGCGGTACAACTTACCTACACAAGTCGTATTAGTGCATCTTTTACGGATTTTTGTTATAAATCTGTTCGAATTAAAAAAAATCACCCGGTATACGAAACCAAATTTCAGTTGAACTTTAAAAAGATGTACGCTCAAATTCAACATCAGCTCCGCATCTTATTACCACTCTACTAAAGAATTACTTAGAGCAATATTATAATAAAGTTACGGCTAATATTTTTCATCGGGCGAATATCTGCGCAAAAGCTAATTCTTAAAAAAAATTATATATATTTCAGATCCAGAGATGGAGCAGTGGAGAGTATAACTCAATCAATATCGATGAGATAAGGTTTTGTATCTCGTTCGGAAAAACGATCATAATAATTAATAAAATGCTTACAATAAAACGAAGTTGAAAAGACTCGTATTGATAATAAAAGTCGGAGTTCAGTAAATATTCCCTTTTGTTATTCACTTATTCTCCACCTCACTTATTTCGCTCTTTACGCACTAATGCCCTTAATCAACAGGAAAAGTATACTGTGACTAGAATCCCCGGGTAAGGTTGCTTTGTTCATCAACACCATTCGCTTGAAGGGTGCGGTATAACTCATCATCTATGAGGAAGTATCCATACATCTCATAAATCACCTTCATTTTGAGAATTTCCGGTAAATAATTACGCATAAATAACGTCGCCCGACCATTCTCTTGATGGTTTTATTTTTACACTGGTGGCAGCTGGTAACTTTTGGTTGATCTACTGGCGGACACGGAATCTAAACTCCAATATGGAGTATCCACGTAGTTTACAGAAGAGTGGGCGCGTGAAAGTGCGTTAAATTTGGTTGAAAATATTGATTTGAAACTTGAACATATTCGAAAGAAATCTGTATGATTAAATTAAAATTATAATAAAAGAATGGAACTTCCAACGAGTGCCTAAAATGTGAAGGGGCTCAACATTTCGAAACCAGCTTGGCGTCTTCAAGGGTGACTGTGCCCGCTGCGGAGCATTTGGGGGTTGGAAACAGAAGGAATTCTGCTCTTCAACGCAATCGCCAATTAAGAAAAAATGAAAGACGTTTACAAATCTCTGTAATGCGAAACTAGAGCGCAGCTCTTGAGGATGAGGGGAGGGTACGGACGGGAGGGTATGACCCTCCTTCATTTCCGTATTCTCCCCTCTTTCTCTCCTCCTCCTCCTTTTTTCCTCCTCTTTCTCCGTACCTTCCCCACCTCCTCTTGCGTACCCTGCCTCCTCCTCCTTCATGCCCTCCCCTCCTCCCACAGTTTTTGCTAAATTTAGCTGAAAAATTGACGACACGTGACCCCAACACCAATTCAGTTTCCCCGCTAAATTTAGCGGGAAAAATGACGTCACATGACTTGGTGGCATGTCACCTATGCACAAATTCAGTTTCTCCGCTACATTTAGCGGGATAATTGACGTCACATGATGTCAACACCAATTCGATTCCCCGCTAAATTTAGCGGGGAATGGTATTGGTGTTGAGGTCACGTGACGTCAATTTCCCGCTAAATCTTGCGGAGAAACTGATTTTGTCCGCTAAATCTAGCGGAGAAACTGATTTTCCCCACTAAATCTAGCGGAACATATTAAAGGAGCAGTGCAACGATATTCAATTGGAATGTGTTTCACTTTACACGAGCTTACTGGCACTGGTGGGACTCAAGGATACTCGCACGCAACGCCACTGGCCAAGATACTCCTTTGTTGCGTTGTAATTGCAGAGACAAAAGCGATCATTTTCATTCAATCTCTTCTTTGCGAAATTTGATGACGTAACGTGGGGCGTGGTCACTTGATTTGGGCTCGTGATAATTACTTGCTCGAGAAGCATTCGGGTAGTGGCTTGTGTCCAATCACTGCAACGACGACAATAGCCGAGCCATAACAATGTCTGGAACTCAGCGCGTGTCCTGTGCTTTGCTAACACCAGCGCGTGGCTATGATCAACATTGGCGGCATATAATCGGCTCCAGATCACGTGGCCGCTTGTTTTGACTGCGAGTTGAGGGGGTGAACCCTGCTCGTTTTTCTTTAATTTTTTTCTGGGACTTCTATTGCGTGGGGTGAAAAAGGAACGCGTGTTTCATTGTTCATTAATGTCAGGGATCCGTTCTAAGCGGTATTTTCGCAAAGTACAAATATTGTTGCATCGCCCCTTTAAGTTTGTAGTTGGCGTCCACTGGCGCCGGAAAAGAGTGGCCGCTATTTATCACGTGACTGGCTGCTTTTCTTCACATGGTGCTTGCGCTCTTTCGGAAGCTTCCTATGGTCTCTGAAAGTTACTTATTTATCTTCGTAAGAAATGAAACAAAAAACGAAGATTAATAAGTAACTTTTAGAGCACAAAGGAAGTTCCTGGAAAAGCGCAAGCACTACGATAGCAGACGACCTGTGCGGCGGTCAGAAATTGACGGCGTCGAGCGTTCCGGAGCAGACGAACTTGCGCGGCGGCGCCGGCGAGGAGAAACGCGTTGAACCGGCGTCGCACCACGCTCAGCGTGCGGCGGCGGCGTGACGTTGCGGCGGCGGCGACGCAGCGCGGCGGCGCACAGGTCTACCACGTGACCAGCGGCTGCTCCCGCGGGCGCAGCTACAAATTCGTTTTGCGCCGTAAATATAGCTCTAAAATTTTTTACTTCGTTGTGAATTCGTTTTATAACAATCTTTTTCAATTTACACTGTTTAAAAAAAAAAAGTTATTTTCCTTTGCATGTGGGTTTTAAAGAAAAATTGTGTTGGTCGTCCCCCTCACATTGAGGGATTAGTTCTAAGTTTGTCTCTTTCCTCGTAATTAAAACGACCTCAAGGACGACGTCTTGGACGACGTGAAGGACGATTTCTAGAACGACCTGTAGGGCGATCTTAAGGACGATCTCTAGCACGGTGTCGAGGACGACGTCAAGGACGACGCCTAGGACGACCTCTAAGACGCCCTCAAGGATGGCCCCTAGTACGACCTCAAGCACGACGTCGAGGACTATGTCAAGCTTGTCAGGTCCTTCGAAGAGGGTGCTAATGTGAAGGAGGGTGAGAATGTGAGATGAAATGGTCTATTGCGCATGCCAACTAAGCATTAGGAGGCCAGAAAGTACAAGAAATCCGCAGGGGGGGGGGGGGGGGGTGTAGCTTAAGAAGGCTGTGACTGTGTGGAGGTGAGCTGGTTGGTTTTACATGCATCTGAAGATTTCCAGCTGAACGTATGGGGAAAAGCGAAGGAGGGAAGAAAAAGAGACACACTGCTGGATTATCAACCATTTACTGAAAATCTTTTTTATCGACACTCATGAAACGAGAACGTTGCCCTCCCAGGGGTAACTTATTCATCGGCGTGATCCCTTAAGGATAGTGTTCACATGCTACCGATTTGGCTGCTCACATTGCTCACATGGGGTGCTCACTGCAGATGCTGATTTACTCTTGGAAATAGCCTATTGGAGGGAGCCCTTACACAGTCATCCCCGTTCGCCTAAATGGCCAGGGACTCCGGGATCTTTTTTGCCATCTGTTTTTTGTGTCTTCCAACGATGGTGACATTTGAGAAATCAGGATCACATTGGCATCCTTGACAATGTGCTTGAAGTTGGCCAGCTAACGCTAGTTTGCCCATGGCAGCCGCATGCTCCCTGGTGCGGTCATTAATACAGCACCCAGTTAGCTCTATATAGCACTTGCAACATGGCAACGAAATATTGTAAACAGCTTCTTTCTAGCATGGGGCGTAAGGTGTGTTGTGCGCGTTGCCGCAGGTGGTCTTCTGATTTTTGTCAGTTCTATAGGGTGTCTCAAATAGCGGCAATACTCTTTAAATCGACCGCAACAATCGCGTTGCCTACAGGTGGAGCATTTTGTTTCTATAAAATTTGCAAAGAGCAAACTTAGCCGAGGAAAAAGTAAAAGAAAGAAAAAGGCTTAATTCCCATGGAAACGCAGCGAAGCCACCGGTCTTCAAACAATAGGGCTTCGTTTGGTACGGGAGACAAGAGATGGCGCAAGTGGTCGCGACGCCAACGAACGAGCATATGGCGTCGAGAGCCGGCGTCATTAGCAGACGATCTTTTGCTTTTCGACTCAAAAGCGGCGCGAGCTTTTTTGATGTCAGTTGCCAATGCATGAATTTATCATCTTTACTAATAAAACACATAGAATGAACACATAATCGATTAAAAAAATGATTTGTCGGGTTATTTTGACTATTCTTTTCGGGGTACATATGTCGTCTCCTTTGCAGTTCCTTGTTGTTACCTCACTTGTCTTTGTTTATGTGACTGTTATCCCCGCTGTCTACGACGTTTAACGTCGGCAATTTAGTGGCTGTAGTAAGGGTGGGGGGGGGGGGGTGTTCAAGGGTCGAGACACCCCCCGAAATTTCAACGTTTCTCTCTTTCTCCTCTTCCCCTTTCTGTTGTCAGTTTTATTTTTGGGTGTGTGTGGGTGCGCGCGCGCGTACAACCCACTACGGCGAGGGGCCGGGCCGACAACATTCCAAAGCAAAACGAAGACGACGACACTGTCCGTGGACTGCGCGAAAAACACAAGTCCAGCTCCGGCTCTGCGGAGAGCTCTCACCAAACTCGGCCGTGTAACCCAAGGCTTTCTTCAGGCTCGCAGGTGCGAATGGCTCTACTTCTGACGTCTCAAAAGCCGCGAAATCCTTACCTCAAAGGACGCTGACCTCGCCTCGGAGAATGCAGGCGGCTTGACTATAGTCTCCCTAGCCTATGAGTCTCAAGGACTCGACGACAATTTCAGGGCAGCAAACCCTTATAATGAAAATAGGACGACGAAATGACAAACAGCATAGGGGTTTTCTTTTTCTTTTTTCTTGTTTTCGTCCGGTCTTCCACTTTTTAAAAGTTTACTAGCCTGCACTCCTTTATTTTCAGTAATACACGAACCAAAATGTAAAAGAAAATAAAGCATCCCTCTTAAGAAAAATACAAATAAATAAAAAGCGAGAGGGAAAAGTGGCAGTATATGCACCGTAGAAGCACCTTTTATAATGCTCAGTGTCACTTGGTTTCAAAGCGTACCTAGCTGACTTAATCGCTGAATTAGGTAATGCTTACAGTCTTCCGTACAGCACGTGATTCGTGAAAGTAATGGGTTCAATAGCCAAGCTGTCGCTTGGCGCTTTTTTCAAGAATGATTATTGACTTATAACTTCAAGGGTGTCATTAAGGTCACCAACAGAGTCGGCAGATTCATGTCTGGCAGTATCGTCCTCCCTATGCGAGAGCGGTGTTGTGGCCAAAGACATCGGTCTCTATGTCGCAAGAGAGCTTAAACGTCCCAGGAGCGCTTGCTAGGGGTTGCGCTTCTGACCATTCACCGGAACATCCAAGTCAACCCCGGAAGTGTCCTCTCGCTTGTCTCGATCGACCGATGGCGGCTTCCACTAAATGTTTAGACACCACGAAGTGATAGAAACTGGTACTTTTCTTTGCCCCTTTCTCGTAAAACGACATCGAAGAACGGAAAGAACCCAAAACATGACTATAGAACGATCATTTCTGGAAAATGTGATCCACGCAGGAACAATGAGCGTGACGCTTCACTTGCTCATTGCCCTTGTGCGCATAAACGTTTTAATGCTTAATCGTATTCTAAACTTCATTATTCTCTGGCACTTTTCCGTAGTTTTTTAGTCATCGGATGCCCGACTGTTCCGCAGAGAAGTGTACGCACTGGAATACTTGTGAGCGTGTGTGGAATTTTTTGTTGAAAGCCCATTATTATATTTTATGTTTGTGTATTTTCGTTGTTCACCGTTAAAGTTTCCCCCTTTAAAAATTGAACGAACGAGATGTGGCAAAAAAAAAAAAAAAATTGAATTTTTGTCTTACAAGAAACACAAAAATAGTAACTAAAATTGTGTTTGTAAAATTTCTTTTCCTCTCTTTTTTTGCATTTTAAACGGTTTGAGCAAGGAAAAACACCTCCTGAAATACTTTTCTGGCTACGCCATTGGTCGGCATAGTGGATTTAATTCGTGTTCGTGGGCACGGTGAGCAGAAACACGATAAAGCCTATGCTGCGATTGCCTCTTCCTGAGTTTTCAACGCCTGCGGAACGCGCGCCGCTTTTTAGTCGAAAACGTCGTCGGCTAATTACGCCGGCTCTCGGCGCCTTATACTCGTTCGTTGGCGGCAGTTGGCGTCACGACCACTTGTGTCATCTCTTGTTTTCCGTTCCAAACGGCGCCTTATTGTTTGAAGACCGGTGGCTTCGCTGGATTTCCATAGGAGTTGTTGGAGAATGGACACGGGACGACGAAGAAGTCGGCAACGGGGTCACGCGCGAGAAAAGCCCGCCATGTTCTCATTCTGATAAACCGCTACCATCACGTCGATCGGGTTGTACTTTCTTCAGATCCCAAACATCTGGTGCCGAAACCCGGGATCTGGGAGACGCCCGACAAAAAGAGTGACAACTTCCCATCTGAGAGACACGAAACCCGGATAACAGCTCGCCTTCAGAGAATAGATCGACTGCGGAGGAAACGAGCCGTCATCCGGTCAGCGGTGACCAGAGCCACCAACGAGTTGCAAGCTCTCCTGGATTCCTCCGATGCAACCGCTGGTGAGCTCACAGAAAACTTGAATATCCTCGAACTGAAGGAAGCAGCATTGAAGGCAGTTGACAGTGAGATTGAAGATGTGGTTGATAGTGAACACCTTGAAGAAGAGATGGTAAGCGTCGAGGCGTATCAAGTGTCGATATGCCGTTTACGAACAAGAGCCACGCTCAAGCTGGATGCCCTGCGCACGCCTAACATCGTATCGAATGCTGTGGAGCGGTTACAGGATCGGGACCAAGGCCATCAACGGTCAAGAACGATAGCGATCAAACTTCCAAAATTAGAGATCCGGAAGTTCAAAGGAGACCTCCATAACTGGAAACCTTTCTGGGATCAATTTGAAGGGTCTATACACAACAATCCTGACCTCTCTTCAATTGATAAATTTAGATATTTGACGAGCTATCTATTCGGAAAGGCGGAAGACAGCATACGGGGATTGTCTATTACGGAGAACAACTATAACATCGCGGTGGATCTTTTGAAGGGCAGGTTCGGCGAGACCCAGGCGATAATTGACGACCACATGACGCGACTCTTGAATTTAAAAAACGTCACCACATCGAGCGACGTCACTGCTCTGAGACGGCTCTACGATTATATCACGATAAATGTCCGCAGCCTTGAAGCACTTGGCGTAAAGGCAGAAGAGTACAGTGTGCTTCTACATGCTGCCGTGAAAAAGCGACTTCCTGACGACCTTGTCCTCCGCTACTGCCAGCAAAGAGCCACTGACATCGCAGATAGCATCGGTAGTCTGCAAACGTTTCTGAATTTTCTGAAGTCCGAGGTAGAGAGCCAAGAGCGCGTCCTGGAAATAAAGCCTGATCAAGCCAGTCCATCAAAGGCCCAGAAGGAGGACTCATTAAACCACGTACGCAAAGCGTACGCCACTCCATCGGCGGCAGCTTTAGCTGCAAGGACGGACGCTCAAGATGCCAAATGCCTTTTTTGCGACGCACGTGAGCACTCGTTCAATCAATGCAACGTGCGTTCCATCAGTGAGAAAAAAGAAATACTGAAGAGAGACGGCCGATGTTTCAGGTGCTGCAAAAGATATCACCGGGCAAGAGATTGTCGCAACGCCAGATTTCTCCACTGCGCCAACTGCCAAGGGAGACACATGACTTGCCTCTGCGATCCTGACCTGAAACCCACGAAGGACAGCCCTCATTCACCATCGCAACCAGGCACTTCGGAAGTGTCAGTAACGAGTGCTGTGTCGAACAGCGTCGAAACAGTTCTTCTGCAAACCGCCACAATCTGGGCTGAAGGGGAGACTAAGCGCCGCGTCTTCCGGTGCTTACTGGACGGAGGGAGCCAGCGGACGTTTGTGACGTCCAGGCTTGTCAACGAGCTGTCTTGTAAGGTTCTAGGAAAAGAGGCTTTGAGCATCACAGTCTTCGGCGATACTACCCTTGGTAATGCGAGTAAACTCCGCAAGGTAGAGGTTTGGCTCCAAAGCCAACACGATCGGAGACGGGTACGAATTGAGGCTCTGGAAGTTCCTGCCATTTGCCATTCTTCTGTGTCCCCTGTAAGTCTCTGCAGGACAGCTCAAACCTGCATGCTGCAACTCGCCGACCTTTCGTGCTCAGAGTCCAAGAGGGACATTGACATTGATATACTGATCGGAGCGGATAATTACTGGAAGGCTGTCACTGGGTCCATCAAGCGACTTGACGGAGATTTGACAGCGGTAGAAACCATATTTGTTTGGACACTGCAAGGGCCAGTACGGCAATCACCGGAAGTGGGCTGGCATCAAACAACTGTTATGCAGGTAATGACTCGACATCAAAGCGACCAGCTTTCTCAACAGCTACGGGCGTTCTGGGAAATTGAAACCCTTAGCGTTCTGGAAAGAGAGCAACACGACGTAAGCACGGACGAAGTCCTTCAATGGTTTCTTTCCACAATTAAGAAACGTGATAACTATTATGAAGTCTGCTTTCCTTGGAAAGAGAACGTCAACAACTTGGGCACCAATGAGGATATAGCCCGGAGACGGCTGGAAGGGCTGACCAGGCGCCTCCTGAAAAACGGGGAACAGCTGAATCAGTACGACCGAGTCATTCGGGAGTACCTTGAAAATAACTTTGCCGAGAAAGTCGAAGAGGAACATATGGATGGTCCATGGTACTATATGCCACACAAGGCTGTCATTAAAGATGAAAAGGAAACTACTAAAGTGCGAATAGTCTTCGATGGCTCGTCCAGTGGTCCCGGACAGTTGTCACTAAACGACACACTTCACAAGGGGCCAAATTTGAATCCAGACATTCTAGACCTTCTGCTTAAGTTCCGTACATGCCAGATTGCGATTACGGCAGATATTGAGAAGGCGTTCCTCCAGATCAGGTTGGCTGAACAAGACAGAAACGCTCTACGGTTCTTATGGTACAAGTTTCCGCCTGCTTGCGGAGAGGACCTGCCACCTATTGAAGTCTGGCGAATGAATCGAGTACCCTTTGGAGCAACCTCAAGCCCTTTCCTCTTGGCGGCTACCCTGCGGCATCATTTTGAAAGTGTGAAGGACCGGTTTCCAGAAATGGCAAGCAAAATGGGAAACCAATTCTATGTAGATGACTATGTGGCAGGAGCACAAACCGTCGAGGAAGCCCAGGTTATGTGTGATACAGCGGCTACGATACTAAGTGAAGCGGGAATGCATCTTCGCAAATGGACAACTAACAGCCGCGAGTTACGTCGAGTAGCAGACGAAACGTCAACGCACCCTGACATCCACTTCGAACCGACGAACGCGAGGAAGGTGTTGGGTGTGCTCTGGAACCCAGAAACCGACACTTTACACTTCGAAGTGTTCAGCTTGATCTTGTTCATCCTGTCAGCAAAATGGACTAAAAGACTGGTACTTCAAGCGACGTCGCGCATTTATGATCCCTTTGGGCTTATATCGCCATTTGTGATCAAAGCCAAGATATTGTTTCAAAGAATTTGGCAACGCGGTATAGAGTGGGATGACCCGCTACCCGAAGACATTCAGCAAGAATGGGAAGGCTGGTGTGGAAATCTCGGTTTACTAGGACAACTTCGCATTCTCCGAGCGGTACCCCTTTATAATGGCACGACCTTCCACGTTTTTGCAGATGCCAGCAAGGTGGCTTACGGAGCTGCTATTTACGCCAGGGCCCAAGATGGAAATGGAACTTTGGATGTCAGACTCGTCATATCGAAGTCACGAGTGGCCCCAATCAAAGATGTATCGTTGCCAAGATTGGAGCTACTAGCAGCCCTTACAGCGGCTCGCCTCATGAATAACGTGAGAAAGAAACTGTCCTCAAGTGGAGACATATGGTTTTGGTCAGACTCCACGGTGACCCTCTATTGGATCAAGTCTGTAGCAAGCAGGTGGAAACCGTTCGTTTCAAATAGAGTCGCAGAGATCCAATCTCTATCCTCGCCTAGCCAGTGGCATCACTGCCCAGGTGAATCAAATCCGGCTGACCTGCTCACGCGAGGAATAACGGCGCAACATCTGGTTCAGAATGCGCTATGGTGGAATGGGCCGGCATGGCTAAGCTTAGCTGTATCTGCCTGGCCTCAGGAAATAACGAAAGGAAATGAGGAGAGCCACGTAGAAGAAAGGAAGACCCAAGTACTCCACACTGCCCAAAGCATGAAGCCCAACTTACTTGACTTAGGCAAGTTTAACTGCCTCCAGAGGGTTCTTCGCATAACGGCCTGGATACTTCGATTCTGCTTCAACTTAAGGAATCCGGACAGAAGAGCAGGACCACTGTCAACAATCGAACTAGAAGCTGCTGAAACCTTTTGGATTATAAAGACACAGCAAGAAGCGTTTGGAGAGCAGTTCATGGAGAATTCAACAATACGGAGCTTCGCACCGTTTAAAGATGATCAAGATATCGTCAGGCTCGGAGGACGGCTGCAATACAGCAACTTGAAGCGAAACGAACAACACCCAATTATTCTACCCTCCGATCATGCCTTCACCAAGTTACTAATCAACAGAGAACACCGAAGAATACTACACGCTGGAGTAAGAGAGACGTTAACACAATTGCGAGACCGATTCTGGATACTGCGAGCACGCCAAGCGGTCAAGAAGTCAATTAATCGGTGTTTAATTTGCAAGCGGTTCTCTGTAAAAGCGGCAAGCGAACCGTATGCACCCTTACCTAAAGATCGAGTTGCTCCATCGGACCCATTTTCAGTTGTAGGCATTGATTTCGCAGGCCCACTGTTTCACCGCTCCTCCACAGGAGCAGAAAAAGCATACATTGTAATATTTACCTGCGCAGTGACCAGGGCAGTCCACTTGGAATTGACATGCAGTCTAACGACGCCAGACTTTTTGGCGGCGTTCCGACGATTCACAGCTAGAAGAGGTATCTGCAAAACCATCTACTCGGACAACGGACGCACGTTTAAACGTGCTTCAAAGGACTTGAAATTGATATGGAAGCTCAACGCCGAGGAAGAAGTATTAGAACACTTCCGACACAACAGGATCCACTGGAAGTTCTCAGCAGAAAGAGCCCCATGGTGGGGCGGCTTCTGGGAGAGGTTAATAAGATCAGTCAAAACAGCGTTGCGGAAGACGTTGAAGCAAAGCTGTCTGAGGTATGATGAACTGCTAACCGTGCTCATCGAAGTGGAAGCGGTAATTAACTCACGACCTCTAACGAAAATTACTTCATCCGCCGATGAAGAGGTTCTAACACCTGCACACTTTCTAATCGGCAAAAGGCTTACGTCTTTACCTTCTACAACCGTTGAAGCGGAACGGTCCACTCAACAAGAATTATCCAGGCGGTGGAAGATACGTGAAGCTCTGCTAGACGTATTCTGGTCCAGATGGCAGAAGGAGTATCTTTTGGAGCTACAATCTGCGCACACGGTAGGCTCATCTGACTCAAGCGGCATCCAAGTGGGAGATGTGGTGCTTCTCAGGAACGACCGTCGCCCAAGAACATTCTGGGATCTGGCCGTTGTCGACGAGACCTTCCCTGGTCGAGATGGGAAAGTGCGTGCCTGCACTATTCGACTCGGAAGGGGCGTGAAGATAAGAAGGCCCATCCAGCTTCTTTACCGTCTAGAAATTCCGACGAAACAGTCGGTTTGACTTTGTTGGGTGGGAGGATGTTGGAGAATGGACACGGGACGACGAAGAAGTCGGCAACGGGGTCACGCGCGAGAAAAGCCCGCCATGTTCTCATTCTGATAAACCGCTACCATCACGTCGATCGGGTTGTACTTTCTTCAGATCCCAAACAGGAGTTAAGCCTTTTTCTTTTTTTACTTTTTCCTCAGGCAAGTTGTCTCTTTGCGAATTTTACAGAAAAAATGCATCATCTGTGGGTAACGCCTTGTTGGGTGCTGAGCAGACGACTTGTACGTCTTGTCGGCCAGCGATATTTTTTTACGCGATGCGTTATCCCATGGATATTTGCCATCACCACGAGAGGCTTTGGGGGCTTCTTTTTTTTTTTGGTTGTTCATTTTTCTCAGGTTTCTGTCGCACTTTCTTGCATAGGTTTTTTCATACCGGCGTTAGGAGTGTGCTTGTCTACCCAAAGTCCTGAAGTCTACAGAGCTGTTTTTGGAAGCTGCGCCCGACCCGGTGCAAAATATTTGTAATTCTGAGAGGAGAGCTTTTTTCGCTAGCCCTCGTTTTTCAGTTTTTGAATAATCTGAGTTACTCGGAAGGAATTCTTTACAAGGTCGGGCTTCATACATCAGCACACGTGGGTAGTTTTGAACTCTAAGCAAAGGTCTAGAAGTCGTGTGGATTGGTCTACAGAGAGTTTACAGGAAGAAACCGTATGAATTGGTTAACAGGATAACACCGAAGAAGAAGTTACACCTGGGAACGCAACGTTTGAATTTGTTGAGTGTCGATGAAAGAGATTTTCAGTAAATGGTTGATAGTCCAGCATTGCGTCCTTCTTTTTCTTCCCTCCTTAGGTTTTTTTTCTACGTTCAGCTGGAAACCTTCAGAAGCATAAAGAATGCTATCGCATTAAAAAGACGCGGGTGTGCACTGCACGTCGACAGAGAACGAGGCGATGCAAATCGGTCGGCGTTCCGGTGTTATCCGTGTGACGTCACTTCCGTGATCAAGCTTTCGTGACACTGATCTCCCAACTTTGCACCCCCTTCCACGACCGGGGAAAGACGTAGTTCTACGTCAAAAGCTGAAGCTACACACTAAAAATTTCAACACCCATGTTCGTGTTAAAAGGGTGTTTTTCCGAGCTCACACCCTTCCTACACCATTTTTACATGATTTTTGAATATCCAAGCGTGTACGGAAAGGCCTACACCCTTCGTACATCCTTTTTACACCCTGCGGCTACCGAAATCGTGTTAAGAGGGTGTAGCGGTGGTACACCCATGAATTTGGAGTCGTCAAACTCGGAAACCACCAAATTGCATACATACGCTCCGACAGCAGAACAAGCAGAAGTCAAGAGGCAGTCCGCTCAATTTAGCGGATTTCGTGAAGTTCAAGTAAGCACAATGGGCAGCTGACATCCAAGCCAAGCTAACGCTCAAGTTGTTTTCAAGCCAGATGAATGCGTGCGCTGTGTACACGCTCCTTGGTTGTTTACGTGCAAGCGACCACGAAAAGAGCATCGGGTACTCACGCACTTCTGCTCAACGGTGAGACCACATCGGTTTTATTATGATACTATCCGTCTGATCCTGAGATGTACTAAAGCGAAGGCTAGATGTGCGAGACGGTACAGGCTTACAGCTTTACTGTGAGCCTGTACCGTAACGTGGTTGTCCTGTGCTTGTCCTTCGCGTTTTATTCTTTCGATTTTAAGTATTCATTTTCAACTCACTCGCTTTTACCAGTACTAGTAGATAGGTTCATGCAGTGCGACCATCTAGCAATGCTATGAGCTCGTGCTCGAGCCTTGGCTTTAGTGCATGTTAAGCGCGAAACACATGCACGACGAAACCGTCCGATCCGACGTGCGAACTGCCGGAATGACCTTCGGGGGCGAGGGTTTTCGTAGCACCGGAGAGCGTTGAAAACCCTCGCCTCCGACCGTCGTATTGCCTGATCGGACGTCGGATCGGACGGTTTCGTCGTACATGTGTTTCGCGCTTTAAAGAGAGGGGCGGGGGGCGGGCAGTCATCGGGGGGGTATCACACACGATGATGCCAAGTCTGTTCATGGCGGGCTCTCGTGCTGTTTTGATTGGAGGAGAAGGGCGTGTGAAAAATTGGCAAATGGAACATGGTTAATACACGCTGGAAAAGTTAAGAATGTTCATGTGTAATAGCCCGAGATATTGGAGTTGAGCAATTGGAGAATCATTTTAAGACATATTTATAGGTTCAGCCTTCTGTCCCTCCACACCAGTATCGTAGGCTGCTAGGATATTGGTTCAGGCTAAGCCCTCTGTCTTTCAATCAGTGAACACTCGGGCCGTTCCACCTGACCTTGTTATTTCATAACAGATGTGTTAGAAAATGGAATGCAGATTTTCTTTACATGGCCAACACATTAAAAGTGTTATCAAATAATACCTGCCATATTCATATTCTATGTTTACAGACCGAGGTCGCCCTGCCTGTGGAGGGTGAAGATGCGAGCAGCCTCGAAGCCCACCAACAGTGGCTGTGTGCTGAGAGCGAAAGCTGGTGCCTGACGAAGGCGGCAGATTGACCTTCGAATGGATGAGACTGCACAGGATGCTTATACCTAGCTTATACCTACCTGATGGATAATAGGAGGGTATGCATTCCGTATTTCTCACTGATCTCTGCGACAATTGCTGTGTCGCGCTTCCCCGCTCCGCGATTGCTGCTACCGGACGGCCATCTTGGGACACGGAAAATCAACCTTTTGAAGTGTTGCGGAGGCTGGGCGACAGCGGGCTGAAGACGCGTTTTCTGTTCATTTGTCGTCATTGGCCATGTTAAGTCCCCGCTCCTTTACTACTACTCCGACACTCAGAGTTTCATGCTCCGAGCGCAGCAACTAAACGGCGCCTGGCATACAGGGGCGCGACACACCGAAACTATTAACGAGCATGAGCCCCACGAGCTCTTTCCGACCGCACGGTTATGACGAACCTGGCATCTCGTGGATATGGGTAGCAGAAGCCAAAATTATTTCGAGATGTCATGTAGTGACAATGTATATTCGTTGTTATCGCTATCAGTGCCTATCACCAACAGCAAGCCGCGTTCGCTTATCATAACATGTGCAGTG
>JABSTQ010006026.1:0-52504 GCA_013358835.2 Ixodes persulcatus | reverse complement strand
AAATGCACTACTGATGTCGAGGAACACGCTGTGTACCATTTGCCCCGTAGCCTTGGCTTCTTCTAGGGTTGAGACAAGGTCTCCTATTGCATCAGCAGTGCACCTCTTGGCTCTAAAGCCAGCGAGTTCGTGCGAGAAGGCACCCGCTCTATCCAAAAGCCAGGTTAGACGTTGGAGAGCCATTCGCTGCGTAGACATAAGTACGACGTAAAGAAGAAAGACATCCAAGGCAGCGCGCTGGCGGAACATGCTCAGAAGACCGGCCACGTCATTGGCTTTGACAGCAGTTCTATCCTCGACACAGAAAGAAACTGGAGAAAGCGGCTCTTAATAGAATCTTGGCACATACAAAATACAAGCAACAATCTGAACCGATCCACCGGAACGCTTCCAAGCAGCTATATACACGGGCTACAGTGCGCCTCACACAGAAACAGAAGAGGAAAACGAAGCTAAGAGAGTGGAGAAGAAAACGACGACAGGTTTCTACCTTTGGGCCCATATACAGTCACCCGTGAACAAGGAGCCGAGCTGGCTTCGAAACGTCGGGCACATTGAAGAAATTGGTTAGAGTCTACGTAGTACTTTTCCCAAGCAACTTGTCAAGAAAACGGGCCTGTAGGATGAGGTTTTTTCTATCGGTTTCCCTTGTTTGAGTATGGGAATTACCATCGATTCTTTCCACGCATCCGGAAATGCTCCTGTTCTCCATATGTCGTTGAGCTTTTCCAGTATGCCTGGGTTGTGTATGGGATCCACGTTCCTGAGCGACTGGTAGGTTATGCCATCGGGGCCCGGAGCGCATTTCTTTCGAGAGTGATGGAGTGCTTGAGTGAGCTCCTTTAGGGTGAAGTCTGAGTAAGTTGCCAACGATGTCTCTTTGTCTTGAGGTTGACTAACCTGGCTTTGCTGTGGATTTGTCAGTCTTCCTCGGTATTGATGTGGTGGAATAGAGGAGCGGGAAAATTCATCCGCTAATAGCTCCGCCACTTCCGTCATGGACATACCAGATTTGATTGCAAGCCCTGCAATAGGGTGTCGTGGAACCTTCGCACCGGAGAGGGCTCGAGCGATCTTCCAAGCGCGCCTGCCTCCACCTGGACCACCAAGCGATGCGCAGTCCTGTCTCTATTGCCACCGCTGAAGTGCCTTGGTGTGTCGCCTGAAGTTAGCGTCAATTCGGTTGTAGCGAGTCCAGTCCCATGAGGCGTTGGTGTGAAGCGCCCTTCGTTGTGCTTGCCGTCGGGCTGCTCGTAGGTTAAGCCACTCGTGGTCAGGAGAGGGGCTTGTAACTGGAACTGTGACGGATCGCGTTGAAAGCCGCAGGCACTCCGCAATGCACGTAGTAAGGTCGTCATAATTGCTTTCCTCAATGGCAGAAGAGAGGTACTGGCGGAATAGGTTCCAGTTAGTAACTTTGCAGGCCTTGAGTTTCTTTGGAGTTGCTCTGGGGTGTGTTCACCTCAGGCACGTAGCCAGGATTTTGTTTCGGGGGGGGGGGGGGTGGGGGGGGGCCCGCCCATGACAAAATGCTGTATGAGGGGGAGGGGAGAGAGGAGGTCCCAGCAAAGTGGTAGATTTCGGGGGGGGGGGGGGGGCCCGGGCCCCATGGGCCTCCCCCCTGGATACGTGCCTGGTTCACCTGATGGGAACATGATCACTCCCTCCAGTGTCCGGTTGGGCTGTCCACAAGGCGACAACTTGCGACGATACCCAAGTTATGTCTATTGTGCTGGCGTTAGTTCCACGTCTACAAAATGTCTTCGACCCGTCATTAAAAGCTCGCAGTTGTAGGACTGCCACAGTATCTTCGAGCTGTCGTCCCCTGGCGTCCGTTCGAGTACCGCCCCAGGATTCATTGTGTGCGTTGAAATCTCCACATATAATAAGCTGTCCTCGGCTACGTTTGTGAATTTCTTCCAGCACCTTCGCGTCCCATACGCCATGCGGGGCAATATATGCAGAAATAACCGTTGTGACGTGCCGGCCGATTGCGATTATCACCCCGGCGTATTCTGCAATCTCTGAAGACAAGTCCGAAAGATCAAAGATCAAGTATACATTATCACGGACCAATACTGCAACTCGCGATCTTCCATCAGTACTTAGAGTTGCACTGTGATGAAAGACATAGGGAGACAGACGGACCTCTCCTGGCATCACGTACGTTTCTTGTAGAGCCAGTACACATGTTCGTTCGGATGCAAGAGTTTGGCGGAGAACGGGCAAACGAGTACGTAAACCATTTACATTCCACTGAAGGATAGAAGGAAAGAATGGGCTACATTTTTCTTTATGTGGAGTGTTTTGCTGTATTCTTTGTGAACTGTTTCCGGGGTTACTTATTTGTTGGCAGCGTTGGTCATTTGAGAGTCCTGCTAACAACCCCCTAGAAGAGGAATCATAGTTTGCAGAATCGTCATGACTGTGCGGGCCCATGATGCTTCAATGTTTCTCAATATAGCAAAGGCTATGTTCGCAGCTGCTCTGATTATGGACGTCCATCCAGGGGCTTCGCCAGAAGATGCACTTTTGTCCTCAGCGTCTTCCTCTTGTGTGGAAGAGTGCTGTGTGTTTGTGGTGGTTGTTTGGATGTTTGATTCGGAGGTTCCGATGTGGCCGCTGCCAGTGCACCGTTCCCTGCACTTCTTTGGGTTGCTTCTGTATTAGGAGGCAAAGAATGGGTGCCTCCAGCTACAGACGCGTAGGTAACAGCTCTTGACTTCGAAAGCTGTTTTGCCTGTTGACTCAGTATCTCTGGCTGGGCATGCTCTTCGCCAGACCGAGATGCCTTCTGGCCCTCCAAGGCTGACCTGGCCGCACGAAATCCAATCGAATTGGTCTTGGAGTACGTGAGTATCTTCCGCCCTTTGATCCACTTCGGGCAGGCATGTGATGTAGCCTCGTGATCTCCCATGCTGTTGACACATCTGAGTGTCGGTGACTGACACATGGCATCGGTTGCTTCGTGTTGTTCTCCGCATCGTTTGCAAGCCATAACACGTATGCAGGAGACCTTCTTGTGAACAAAGCCGCCGCAGTTGTGGCATTGAAGCGGTCTCTCCTTCTATGGCAACACAGGGTGACGAACATACCCCAGCAGAACATAGTTTGGCAGCTGGCTGCCATGAAATCTGAGTTTCACGACGCGTGACTTTCCAAGACGTCTGATGTCGGCAATCTTGTTCTCTGAGCGGAGATTATGTTCCAGCTGTTCTTCTGTTGCGTCCATGTGAACGTCCCGGATGACGCCAACTGTCGTGGGCCCAGACAAAGCTAAGTAGGGTCGAACCGGTACACGACATAAGTCCGTGGTTTTCAGTAGCGCTTGTGCAGCTTGTTCGTTCAGAACTTCGACGGCGATCAGATTAAGACGGTCGTTGTACCGGACCTGGCAGGAAGATTCCTGACATATGCCTTTCAGTGCTTCTGTAAGCTTATGGCTACTGAGAGAGATTAATCTTGTTTCTTGATTAACTGGCACAAAGATAATGGAAAAATCATCCGTTTGTCGCTTTGATGGACGTACCGTTTCCGCGCTTGACCACGAACACGTCCTTTTTGTCCTTTTTCAAGTGACTAGATTCCATTCCCCAGTGGAGCTTTCGCTGTCCATGTCAACCAACTCCGCGACGGAAGGGCGTCGATAAAGACTGCGAACATGCAGGATCTTTGCAGTCCAGGGCTGGCTCCTGTTCTGAACTGCCCGCTGAACGTTGTCCAGCTGTAACCCCCCATTCACACTGGAAGCGGATCCGCGTTCGCGAAGCGGTTGCGAACGAGGTTGTATAAAGATCTAGTACAATTGCACGCGCATTTGATGTCATCAAATGCGCGTGCAAATGTACTGAATCCTTATACAACCGCGTTCGCAACCGCTTTGCGAACGCGGATCCGCTTCCAGTGTGAATGAGCCCTAATGGTGCTGTTTATCTCTGATGTGGACATACCTTAAGCTCGGCGGCGTGCCGCGGCCTGCGGATGCAATAAATGCTGATATCCACGCAGCATATCTGGTCCAAAGGACCAGTAAAAAACGTTTCCAACCAAAATTTCTGAAGAGGTAGAGATTCAGCGTCTCTAGCTTGCTAACTTCGTCGTCCTCCTTATTGCAGGGAATGGTGCGTGGAACACCATTTCCTGCATTCTCCTTGAAAAAGAAAGGTGGCGGACGATACCACTCAATTTATTAAACGGCGGACTATATCCATTCATTCACATTTATACACAAATAGGGACATGCGCATCCTGGGAGGTGCTGCCATCTATCGAGAAGGTTTGGAGTTATATTGTTATGGGGATAGACAAACAAAATGCTTCGAGCACCGCTTTTTGAATTTGGCGTTGACTTGCGCCACATAGTTAAATTCATAAAATTGAAGGCATGTCTTTCTTTTGCCCTTCTCCTCTGATTCTGTACGTGAGTCGAAGGAATAACAACCCGCGGTAACAAGACCGCATCGAGTTAACTACTCCGTCAGTAGTTGTAAAGTTCTTTGGAATAAATTGCCCGATTGTATATTTCTCATTGGTCCATATCGCTTGCGTACAAAAGGCTGTGACGCTACGTCAAATCATTTGCCGAGAAGGCTTCCGCTTCAAACACGGGACCACTTTTGGCAACATCGGTCCCCGAAAAAAAAGCGAAACCCTTGTTTGAAAATTCGCGCCAATAAAGAAATGCAAGCACCGGGAGGTGCTGCCATCTAGTAGGTACGTTTTAAGTTAATCTCTTTTGGGTAATTTGAAAATGCTCTTTGAATAGACCGATCTCACCAAGCGTTCCACGCATGCGTGACGCCGCCATAACTGTAGTTCGTAGGAGGCAGACGCCAGTTCACGAGACAGCTCATGCCACCTCGTGCTCTGCTCGCGCAGACCTCCACCAGGGTTGTCGCGCGTGCAGAAAGACTACAGCTCCCCATACTTGGGTAGTAATTCAATTAGAGTAATTGAATTACTGTAATTTAATTACTTTTCTTGATAATTTGTAATTGTAATTAATTACTTTTGGCTAAAAGGAATTGTAATTGTAATTCAATTACTTTCTAGCGTCAGTAATTGCAAAATTTTAGGTACAATTACAATTACGTTTGCAAAACTTTTGCGGTGCCGACGGAACCTCTCTGAAAGCCTCAGCGCTCGCACAAGCGGCCTAGCTCTCGGTGAAACACTCGCACAAAGACACGCACTCATACATACGCACAAAATAAATAGCGTCGCATCGTTTTTTTTGTTTTGTTGTTTACACAGCGGACTGAGAGGCAATCCTCTTTGGAGCCTACCTCAACGGCGCCGTGTTGCGCCGTCTGCTGTGCGAGCAGAAAACACAAACGTAAACATGCCAAAATATTGAAAAACAAAACAAATTGAGCTTCAGCTTTTAGCTGAGCTTGGGAATTTTAATTGTCTTTGATTTTGTTTTGCCATTTTTTTACGTCCCTCTTCCAGTACTGTCGCATATTTGTATCCTTGTATTATTTTCAAGTTTATGTCCTGTTGGCTTTACTTCGGATATTATTTGCATAACCATTTTGGAGACGAACCTCGCACCGGTGAATATTGCCGCCAATGAATCGGTAGCCCCGATTCGGTTCTTATATATTTCTGAGCCATTATAATTTCAACTCAATGTAAATAATTTACAATACCATTATGTTTGTATGGGAATGCGGTTGTGTTAGCTCGTGTGAATTTTAGTTTTATAATATCATTTATAAAATATTCATATATGACGAATTGTCGCATTTTTATTTCCCCGGCGAACAAAAGTCTGTCAACCCAATTTTTTCTTTGGCGATCTGGCGTCTTCCAGCATATGAACTAATTTAATATTATTTATTAAAAATATAAGAACCTAGTACTTCATTGCCCCAAACTGTCAAGTCCTATCATGCATTTAACAAAATTCATAAAAGGAAATTACAATATGTGGCATTTATGCAGCGATGCTTAAGCCTCCTCAAACATTGGGGCAAGGAATGAACAAATACGTTGCATTTTATACAACTCGTTTAAAGTTATATTGCCCAAGTCGGGTTGCTCTCAGAAATAAGTAAATGTAAAGTAATTACATTACTTTTTAAAAGTAATTTGTAATTGTAATTAATTACTTTTCACGTAGTAGTAATTGTAATTGTAGTTAAACTACTTTTGAAGCAAAGTAATTGTAATTGTAATTAAATTACATTTTGAAAGTAATTTACCCATGTATGCAGCTCCCACGATGCATGTCGGCAGCGGTGGCGTACTCAAACTAGCTGGTGAGATCGGTCTATTGGGTGCTGACCAGCGTCGAAGATTACCCCTCCCACCCCCTCCCCCCCGGATTTCACTTGTTTCTATTCCCTCTCAACACGTTTTTGTACGATCTGCGTCGTGCAGCTTGTCTTTGGCTGCTCAGCTGAAGAACTGTTAATTGCGGAGTTGCCACTCCGAAGTTGGAATGATTCCGGAATCATTCCGCAATTTCGCCTCCGCGGAATGGAATGGGAATGGAATGGCGGCATCGCTGGGGGGAATGGATTGGGTGTGGAATTATATGTGATTCCCCCGGAATGGAGTGGGAATGGAATGGGCTCGCTTCTTATGCGAGCTGTGTCGATTTTCATCTAGGGGCATACGGGCTGATGGCGCGATTTGCTATCGCGTAGTAAGTGGCTCTTGAAACAGCATCATTGCACTGGAGGTGATTGACGGATTCATTGTCTTATTGGCTTATGCTCCTTTGAGGATGAAAATGGCGCGACCTCGGTGAAGTAACCAAACGGTAGACAGACAAGGTGTCGTTCCTGGCACCGCGAGACGCGACAAAGCGGCTGTTGTAATCATGCACAATTAGCAAGCAGCTTTTAACCAGGGTATCGAACCGAACCCGAACAGAAATCCTGAGCAAAACCGTTATTTTTAACCGAACCAGAACAAAACTGTAACCGAAATGAAACATTCGATATTGAAACCCAACCGGAACAGAACCGTTATCTCATGTGGCGGTTACCAGTTCATTGGAAACGGTTCTGCATAATAATATCTGAGCCGCACCTTCTTGCGAGTGGCAGCGCGAAGTCAAATAAATATTCGCGACGGTGTCGTCAGCTGCTCAGTTTTGGCTAAACAAACGGCTGCGACGACATGGAGACAGCTGAGTAATAATGAAACAAATAAGCATATATTTTCTCGTCGATGTGCAGCGCGAATTGACGTCGGCGCGGAGGCGCACACTTCTATTGTTTGTTTCTGCTTACGATGGACCGCAAAGGACGCTACGAATCACAGGAGCCAATTCATGGCTCGGAAGGCGTCACATGACCTTCCGGTCGGGCGTAGCGACGCGGGGAACGCGAAGTCACGAGACAAGCTACGAACTACGGATTGGCTCGTATAGCTCTTAGCGTCCATCGCGGCACATAGTAAAGTGAATCGGTGTATCTGACTGTGCCGAGAGGGCAGAGAGCTATTATTTGTGTGTGTGTTTCTTTTCTCGCTGCTAAGCAATATTTCTTAAAGGGATACTTCAACGAAATTGGAAATATACACGCCGTGTTCAGAAATAGGCTGAATATGATCCACAATATCCGGAAATGACAATCGCACGTTTGTATTTTGAGCCTGATGGCTGCATTTTTCGTTATAAACGACCCACTCTGGCAAGCGCTCGGAGAGCAGCCAGCGGAGAGCACGTCACATCTGGCGCAATCGTGACGTAGTTTGTCTCGGGATGAGCAAAGCTGCGGCGAGGCTGACGTCGTCAGGTTGCACTAGCCGTTCCAGCCACCAAGGCGGTCGAAGCAAGCCAGTGATCGGGCCACCGCAACGAAAACGGAAGCTGCTTTTATGCGAATTTTAAGTGACGGGTTAATCTTCCATAATTTTGTAGAAGGAGAATAGCGACGTCTGGGACACACAAAATAGAGTCCCATTGAGTAAGGAGTTCCTCCCTCCCCTCTTCTCTCGTGCTGGGCGTAGAGCTGTCGGTATGACGTCGGCTTCAAGGAATGCGTAGTTCTAGGCGGGACAGATATCGTCACTACCTGTCAAGGTTTCTAGACGGGCATTACAAACGAGGCTTTAGCGACATCCACCAGGTGCCGTTTGCTAATCGTTTAATTTATTTTAAAATTCCTCTTCGTGTGTTTTTTAACAAGATGTTTGTGTGTCCGATGTGATACTGCTTCTTTGAACACATTTAGACCGAAAAATAAGCGCCGACATTTCGTTGTAGGATCCCTTTAATCTCTTACAATCCATCGAGCGTGACGAAAGCAGTTTTCTCGCGGTCGTGTTCGTTGACTTCAATCTGCCAGTAGCCACTCTTCGGGTCCATCGACGAAAAATATGGGGAATGGCGCAGTCGGTCAAATTTATCGTCATTGCGGGGAAGCGGTTACGTTTTGGTCACGGCGTTCAGTCGGCGGTAGTCCACGCAGAACTTTAGAATTCCGTCCTTCTTTAAGAGCGCAACTGGAGAGGCCCAAGGACTGCTTGGGGATTGGATGTTGTCGTCGTCTAGCATTTCTTGAACTTGCTGCTGAATAACCTGTCTCTCTATCAAAGAGACTCGGTACGGCGACTGGTGAACAGGGAGGGCGTCGTCGTCGGTGACGATTCGGTGCTGCGCTATTGTCGTTTATCGAACCACTGAGGATGTGGCGAAGAACTCGCTGATTTCGCCGAGAAGCTTGTGGGGATTGTGATCCCTCAACATTCTGTCGCGTCAGTGTTTTGGCGCGCCGTGGCGGCCGCGCTGACGTAGCGAGAGGTGGCGCTGCTTACCACTGTGAGTGGCTTCCTCCTCTCCCCCTTTGGGGCGATTTCCGTAACGAACCCCCGCACAAAGGAGATCGACGTGTCGCTCCTTGATTGGCCACTTCGCCCCCGCTGTTATCTTAAAACCAGCGGACAGCAGGATCACGCCAATCACGCTCTTTTCTTCCTGGGATTTCGGCGGCGACGACAACGGGGAACCGTCCGGCGCACCGGTGAGCGTTTGTATCTTTGTGAACGACCGCTCGGCCGTGGGCGATCTCCACACCGACGGCGTTCACCAGCTGATTGCCGCTGTCTTTTTGTTATTTGTTTTGCATTGTAAATAAACAGAGTTTATCACCGTTACCAACGTGACTGGTGTCTCTTTGCGCTCGACGAGCAGCATGCCACGCGAGTACGAACCCGCTTTGCGGTAGAGCGTCTCGCCGCGAACGTGGTACTCCCAAAGGCAGTGGCCCAAAGGAGAACCACATTTTGGCCCCCAACGCCGCTGTCTTTTTGTTATTTGTTTTGCATTGTAAATAAACAGAGTTTATCACCGTTACCAACGTGACTGGTGTCTCTTTGCGCTCGACGAGCAGCATGCCACGCGAGTACGAACCCGCTTTGCGGTAGAGCGTCTCGCCGCGAACGTGGTACTCCCAAAGGCAGTGGCCCAAAGGAGAACCACAAGCTCGAAAGGCTGTCGTCATTCATTAGCAGGAAGCTTCGGGTCAATGTAAAGTTGCCGCGAGGGCGGTGTTTGGCGCTGAGATGAAGACGGTAATTCTGAGATTGCAATTATCGCCTGTTTGATTAAGTTGATCAAACAGTTCAAGTTAGAAACGTTCTTGCCAGGGTTGGGAAGTGTACTTAAAGTACTACTTGAAGTAGGTTTAGGAAGCTTGTACTTTACTTGAAGTAGATTTTCCGAATCTGTACTTGTACTTTACTTAAAGTATTTTTAGAGCGCAGCTCTTAGGCGCCCGTTTCCGGCTTGAGCGGCGTCGGCGGAACTGCGCAGTGCATTATGGGACGCGTGACGTCACTAGTAACGTCACTGAGGACGTGATCGGCACCCGCATCGTCACGTGACCCCGGTGACGTCATATGACCCCCGTGAGGTCACGTGACCCTCGTGAGGCGACTACGACGCCGCTCGATCGGAGGGAGGAGTAGCAGACAGGATGAGGAAGTGAGGGAGAGGGAGGAGGGGTATACCTTCCCCTCAGTACCCTTCCCTCCTCCTCCTCAAGAGCTGCGCTCTAATTCGGCGTTACAGAAAGTTGTAAACGGCTTTCATTTTTCTTTCTGGTACTTTCCGAGGAAAGTGCAGGAAAGTGCAATTCCCGATTTCAAAGTACATTCCCCAAATTTGGTTTTGTTAAATTTGTATCACGAAATTATGCTTTGTCAACTCCGAAGAAATACTGGGAGGGATATTCTACTCTCACCAGAAACGTGAGCAGACGACGCATCGCTCCGTTTGTTCTGGGGGCGGATTCCCGTTGCTTTGTGAACTCTCGCTACTTCTCGGTCGGTCAGCGCAAGCGAGGAGGTTTAAAATATTAGGAGAGCAAAATTAATCATAATGTAGCACCTGAGACTGTGGTGTGGAAAACTTTAAACTTTCAAATCCAAGAAGAAGACAACCGAGGTAACGTTACAATCTTTTGAGACATTCTCTTTTGTCTTTTCCTTCGACTTGAAAGTTCTTTAATTTTTCGCACCCCAATCTCAGGTGTCGCATTATGATTAATTATCACCAGCTCGCTTACACACTCACTGTTTTTTTATTTAGGAGAGGACATTCCTTTATAAGAAGATTGCTTGCGGAAGCTACGAGGCTGACGTCATGCTTTCTCCTAGTACATTTAACCCACGTGGGTGCAACAATCCTGTGCAAGCGGCGCTAAATTAAGAAGAGGGGCTCCATTCCTGAAAATAACTACTCTATGGCCACTTGACTTTACCAAGTATTCGCCGCTGTTTTTGAAAATAGGTCATGCACCCCTGATTACCCCTGGGCAGTCTTGGGAAGTAATCCGTTACAAGTAACGGATTACTTGTAATCCGTGCCTTTTTCAAGTAAGTTTGTAATTGCCACGTTACTCTTTTTCTGAAGTAATTTGTAATGTTTTTCGTTCCAAAAATTGGTAACGGATTACTTTAATTACTTGTTACTTATTTTTAAAAATATGAGTGTATTAGAGTAACTGGAGCAACACGAGCAGAACATTCAGCAGCATAAAGAAAGCAACTTCAACAAAATAGAAAACATCAGGGAGTGAAGAATAGCCAAAAAGAAGACACGATATTTTGTATGACCGGTCACAGAAACACTAGAAAAACGGGCAAGGCATGTACAAATATACGAAAGACATATATCACAGTAAGACAACGCCCAGAAGGCTTTTCGTCGCCTTCCATCGTGTTTTTCTTCTTCTGCCGGACAGGAGAAAGCTCTTCGTGTTTATTTGTTTTTGTCTTTTACACCGTTTCACCTTTTCCAACTTCTTCGACGTCTCCCGCCACCTGCACAAACAGCAAACGCGGGTCCGTACCCCCTCAATTCGGGGGGTCACAACTCGCGTAACAGACGATGTAGCCTCGCTCGAGGGGGTCGAATCCTCTTTGTCTTTGATGTGCGGCACTTTATTCTAGGGTATTCACACGAGGGAGAAATCCCGGGGATTTCTCCACGGCACGCGAATCCCGCGACGAAAACGTCAGGCTTTCCGATGTAGAAAAGCCTTGCGTTTTCGTCTTGTGATTCGCGCGTGCCGGGGAGAAATCTCCGGGATTTCTCCCTCGTGTGAATACCCCTTTGGCACGGCTGAAAAACGCTCACGGCGTGAGGCTAAGAGCATCATTTTTGAGGGTATACGAACGATACTTCTTTTAGTTTACTTGTCTGGGCATGGTGGTCGAGTCCACTTCTCACTCTACAGTTAACTGGAAACCTAAAAATGGGGGGGGGGGGGGGGGTTAGGCCATTTAAGGAGTGCTGACAGAGAGAGAGAGGGAGAACGCGTAAAAGTGGTGTGATCCTCTATTGTTTTGTAAGACCGGTGGCCATCGCTTCTCTCGCTCTCTATGCCCTCCCATCCACTGGCCTCCACGAATATTGGTATGAAAGTGAGAACCGATGAACGATCGGTAACCCGTAACCGCCACTTTTTCTCTGACTGGTCGAGTTTTCAGTTGTGGAGTGTCCGTCGTCTCCATGGCCATCTATCTAATGAGATCTTTAAAATTCAGGGTATTAAGGAAAGCGTAGACCAAGAGTTTCAGTGCATACTTTGTTTGCCAAACAAACACCCATTGTCATCAGCAAGAACAACAAACTCTAAACTACGGAAACACATCAAGGTAAGCTGGGACACCTGCAATCTGCATTGGCTATACATTGTAACGTTAGAACCAAGTTTGTCTTTTCTTGTGATTAACAGACGAAACACCCGAAACAAAAGGGAGCTTTCGTAGATCGCTTCTTTAGCTCCCAATTTCGTAGTGGAGGTAGACACTGCTACTGAGCATGCGCACCGCTAGCTTTGTCTGCACAATTCCAGGGATCATTTCCGGAGGCCGTAAGCTAGCGGGGTGGCGGGTGTGGTTGCAGCTTTCGGTGCCTTGTCAGCTTACAGGTGAACGGAGTGCACCTACATTCTTTCTCTTAAATACAATATTTTATTTTTACAAAAGCTACCATAATACAGGCGTATGAGAAATGAAAAGTAGTGTTGCAGAACATTTTTGAAAAATATCAAAATTGCTTCTATTGTTTTCTGGATAAAGGCACGGAAAAAGTAACATGAAAGTAATTTGTAACGTAAGGAGTAAACTAATCCGTTGCTTTTCAGTGAAAGTAATTTGCAACGGTAATCCATTACATTTGAGGCTCGGTAATTTGTAATTGTAATCCATTACATTTTTCAAGTAACGAGCACAAGTCTGCCCCTGGGCAATGCATACCAGTTAAAAAATCACTGTATAGGGGAATGAAAGGGCATTATGAAAGATTGTGTTAAAATACTTGTACTTTAATTTGAATGTGCATTGTATTTATAGTACTTTACTTATTGCACCTACTGTACTTACTAATTTTCTTGAAATTCATCGATCGTCTCATTTACTTTGTACTTTACTTGAAGTACCTTTTAGGTGTAATTTACCCAACATTGGTTCTTGGTTACTTTCTCTCAACAGCAGAAACGTGCATGCAAACTCTGCAAGGAACACTGTGCCACAACGTGAAGATTTCTAAATAAAAAAAAATATCTCGTATCAAAAGTTTTTGGAGGCTGAATTTCCGTTTAAAACAAAATATTTATGCTATTGCGTTGCTTCGCCACAGTTTTGCACTTCGTTTTGATCCACTAGATAGCAAAAACTAGATTATGTTTTGCCCATTCTAGTCAGGGTGAAAGAAGAGAAAGGAATAACGGCATTCGAAACCAATTTTTAGCAGAGTTCCCATTTATGAATTATAGAATAGTGCAACTAGGGGAAAGGTTGTTTCGGTATATTTTAAAATAATAGTATTTCCTAATTTTGTGAAAGATTTTTTTTTTTCGCTTCGTTCGGCAATTTCTTTTTTCTGTAATAGCAGATTTTTGTTAAGGTCAGTGTAAGACTGAATAAGTTTTAATAATCATCTGGACATAACGTAATCAATTCGGCATGCACCGAACCAATGCTTGCGCAGGTGATTGCTTTGTGCTTAAAACAATATTCCGAAGAGTAGACAGATTATAAACCCAGCAACACCACTCGTTCATTGCGCGAGCGCAATCACGCTCTTTTACGAGTCTTTCCGAGAGGTAATTTTAATATAAAAGTCAATCATAATTAGACAAAAGTTTTGAAAATTTGCGCTAACTTCACCGTCTCCTACTTCCTCCCGCGCAGTTATTATATCTGGATCTGAGTGCCCAGCGGCCCATTTCAATTGACGAGTAAAAGGTTTGTTAGGTAATGTATGAAATATTCTATTAAATATTATCAATCTTTGAGTACTAAACAAAATAAGTAAAATATTTTCCCCTTCCTTTAAAAGAGACGTGTGAACTTTATCCCTACGGATTTAAGTAAACGTTTTTGGTTCTTCACTGTACCGTGCCGATGAGATCGGTTTACGTAGAGGCTCCTAAGTAAAAACCCCCGTATTTGGGTCAGGAGACAGCACTATACTTCGTTTCAACTTAGGTCCGAGCACGGCCGATGTTATGACCCGAAGGGCCAATCAAACAGCGAAAGATGCACAACGTCATGGCGCGCTCTCTGCAGTCGATAGGACCAGCCGGTATTCGCCGTCTCTCTGTGCGTGGTCCTACGCCGGCTAGTCCTATCAAGCGCAGAGAGCACGCCATGACGTTGCACTTTTTGCGCTGTTTGATTGGACCTCCGGCTCATAACATCGGCCGCGCTCGGACCGAAGCTGAAACGAAGTATATAGCTAGAAACGAATTTCATGATAAAACTACTAATATAGCTATAAACGCCTAAGCTGCGGCCATTCTGACGCATATTAAGACCATTTCGAGGTGTTTTTCGTAAAGAAACGCTAAAGCTTCTTGACAACACCTGATTTAAAAAATATATACGTTCCAATAAAAGAACGTTACGAGGAGCGTAGACAAAGATTCGCATCTGAAACAGATGAAGGTTGAATTATAATCCCACGTATTCAACGCGCAACACGCCGCTTACAATAACTCTTTGAAACACTGACCCCAGGGGCTCGTCGCGTTTCGCCGGTGCCTCTGTAAAATATCGAACTCACCAAGCGTTTGGCAAATGCGTGGAGGCAGTTGGCAGTGTCCAAGACGGTTTCTGCCGTCTATTGCTCTGCACGCATACAGCTCCAGAGCTTGTTCCACATGCGGAAATACTAAAGTTCCCTCAAGGCTTCCATTCTAGACGAAAATGGTACTAACTAAAATAAATAAAAAATAAAAATAAAAAATAGTTATATGTATTAATTGTTCTTGACAGGTGACTATACAATCCACCCCCACACTATGCAACTCCACATCAAATTAAGATCGGAGATGAAAACCTCGATAATGTGATGTTGCGTTATCTGCCAACAACCGAAAGTTCGCGGGCGATAGCTTCCTTTTTCTGTTGTTCTGGATTGAACGGCTAGGGTGTATTGACATCTTCTTGCAAATAAACTCGGCTGTATTTGAGATTTTGTGCCTGGTTGTCTGTTATTGTCTTCCTCCTACTCTCGCGGTTTTAGATGTTGTAATTTGCCAAGGCGTTTGTGTAGAGCTGCTGTAACCCCATGGTCGTCCAAGCTTGACAGAATTTTGGTTCATAAAAAAAAAATAAACAAGTGTAACATTATAAAACTCGCAATGGACGTCAACGTGATCCTTTTTAAATATCTCGCTCGTGGAACAGCATTTTGACACATGCGCAGCTTTTCCAGCTATCACGACGACAACCAGCGTGTCTTTATGCTCAGCCAATCGAAGCAGCGTCAAAATTGCCTCGTCACGGCGCTCATCGGCGTTTCTATCACCAGCCGAACCAATCACTCTGAGAAAAAAAGCGCAGTATAGAGGCTGATTTAAGTGCGTGCTCGGTTGAGTCGATAGCAGACGCACAGACAGCGAGCGCCGTCACGATGCACTTTTGTCACTGTTTGGTTCACTCCGTTGGATCATCGCGTCGACGGCGGTCGTACTTAAACCGAAACGGAGCCTAGACCTTTGCAAAAATCTCCTTCTCCGCGCTGCCATCTTTGTCTGCTGGGCTGTGGAACGCATTCTGAGCATGCGCTTAGCCCCATTGTGCGGTATATCAGACGCTGCGCATTTGTCCACAGCTCAGTGACTCAGCGTTTTTCGCTCGGGGGATGAGCGATGCAGGCAAAAGTCTGTAGTTGCGGTGCAACGGTGCGTAGCCATATTTCTGGCCAAATGCAAAGTTAAACTTGCTGAAACTGTGAGATCTCAAGCACGGTATGGAGAACAATCGATGTTATGGACAAAAGTATAGAAAGGGTTTCGAGAGTTTCTTGAGGGACGACATCCGGTGACAAATGAACCGCACTGATGCGTTCGCCAGACTAGTCACGCGGTCTAGTTGTTACTACGACGAAAGAATCCGGGATCTGCTACAAGAATGACAGTTGTGCTATCGGTTTGAAACCTTTGAACAACTGATGTAGTTCCATGCTTGTCCGATTTCCCATTTTCTCTGTAGAAATAAAAGTCCCGCTCAACCGTGAACTATACTTTTGAACCCGTACTACGTGTGAATGCTTTCCGGATCGAAAATATGTCGCTTCTAAACAGTTCTTGCACAGGGACATAATCTTGAGTACCCGCTGCTTTAGGAAAAAAGATATTCGTGTTAAATCAACAAATAGTGATCATTTTGGAAGATGTACTAATTTATAATGCAGGGCGCACAACTATTGCTGGGACTTGTTGTGGCGATAATGTTACACGGCATCTCTTTATTTTCTCATACCGGGTTAATTTTCTTTCCCCATGGGGGGTCAAAATTCACCAAAGCACTACAGCCAAACGAGCCAGCAGTTGTTGAGAGTGACACTTATGGGAATTATTTGCAGAAATCTATAAAAATACAGGACAGTCGTAGATTGAATTGAACCTACGACCAATTGAACATAAAGTCCGTCCTCATTTGTTTCTTTAAATTTTAATTGCTCAGGTAAAACATATTTTGCAGCTCTCTTAACCTTGAAAGTGGTTGCGTTTTTATGCCGCTGTGCAACTGAGTCCTGCACTCTCAAGAAAAAAAGGGTGTAAAAGAGTGTATCGTTACACCCTTTGTCTCATATAATACACCCCAAAACTTCATTTCGACGTGCAGAGCCCTATATTCGAACAGACGGCCCCAAATGTTAAGAGGGGCTCTATAACGGTGCGATATAACTTTTTAATTAGCTAAAGTACGTATCAAAGACCACATAAAGAAAACATCAATTTTTACAGTAGTGCCCAGAAAACCCCGATCATTTTTTTTGTAGTCAGTAAAACGTACATTAGCCATTTTAATAAGTTGTACCACACGGCTATCAAGCCCCTCGTAACATTTTGGGCCGTCTGTTCGACTGTAGGGCGGTGTACGTCGAATTGAAGTTTTGGGGTGTATTATATGGGACAAAGGGTGTAACGATACACCCTTTTACACCCTTTTTTCTTGAGCGTGTGTGCAGTTCACCACATCAAGACTTTTCTGCCTCGAGGTTTACAATAATAAAAATTTCCCATCTTCGGCACTGGCATGATGCTCATCAAATTCAATTGCTCTTTCTGCTACAGCAAGTGGTCAAATGTACACTATCGATGCAAAGGTGGAGAAACGAAAAGCAGTGCTTTCAACATAAAGATATTTACCTGCACTGTTTGGGTGGACAGGCAGATGCGGTCCAGCAAATAGCTGGACACTTTATCTGCCCATTGCCCAGCTGAAAAAGAACATGTCATGCACTACAAGGCCCTGTTTACGCAGGGATTATGCGATGGAGCAAAATTCCCATAGTGCGCAATTAAAAAAAAAATTCATAAAAAACAAACAAAGAAACAAACAAACAGGGGCGCGTTTTGTTTAGAGTAGCATCGATTGTGTGAACCAGAACCGGTGTGTGTATCGGGCTTATCATGTACAACGCCTCGCATGACAAGGCACTAGCCATGCGCAGTGCGCCCGGCGCTATTTGATAAATACCGCCGACGTCCATTAAACTCTGTTCTTGTTGCTCTGCACACGATCCTGTCGACTGCCAATAGACAGCCCAGCGATTTTCGCTTGACCAAGGAATGCCAATTTGTCTGTCATGCCTACGTCAATTCTTTGGGAAAGCTTAACCCAGCATAACCATTTATCGTTGCTTTTTCTTAGAACATGCTGGATAATAGTGATGTCAGTGACACCTGGCAGTACTATCACTTTGGCAGAGAAGTTTCTGCAACCTTTTGTTTCACTATGTCAAGGTCACCAAGCCGATAGCGCGTAGTAATCCACTTATTATGAATGTTTTTTTACAGAAAGCCTGGATGTGTTTTTACTGCTTGAGTGCTATTTTTAGTGACCCTATGCAATTTAATGTCTTCTTTGTTGAACCGTCAGCAACTGCAACACAGTGCTTCACAGAGTCGGCAAGGTTCCTTGCCGGATTTTCGAGATCATTGACTGAGCCGAAGCGATGCCTATGCTCACGAGGAGCGCTGTATATGTTAAGCACGTGAATATGGCTGTGTTGTTTGGAATTTGGGTAAAGGGAGACAAAAGAATGGGGGATTAGGACTGAGTCGAAGTGTGTAGGAGCACAGGCTATGTTCCGTTGAACTAAGATTGCGGTAACAAAGCGGTCTTCTGAATCTAGCTGTTGAAAGCAGGGACTCAAACCGTAACCGTAACCGAAACCGAAAACCGTTTAGGAACGAAATTTTTTCAGTAACCGTAACCGGAACGAAACCGTTATTTGAATCTTATAAAAACCGTAACCGTAACCGTAACCGTAAATTATTTTCCTGTAACCGGTTTTAACCGATATTAACCAAAAAATATAAATATTAGTTTTTCTTAAGAATGACCTCGAGCAGGGATTTTGAAATGTCTTGGCCATTTGACGGAGTTACCGTCAGCGAGTGGTGCATCTAGTGATACATTTCCGTTCAGTATATTTAGGATTAGAACTCTTAGTTGGAATCAGTGATCAAGCTTATAATAAAAAGTCTCTATTTCTATATCTGCCACACTCCTGCAATCGCTACATGTATTCAGTACGTGTCGCCTTCGGGGTATTTCCTAATAAGTTAAAATTCTGAGATCTCCATCGAATTCTGTTCTCCCAAAACCACCGATGTTACCAACCTGCAGTAGCCAGAATGAAGAAACGAGGTACACGGTACACTCGTGAGCGATATGAAGGTGAACAGCCCTCTTCTTGTTTTTGACGCTCATGCAAGTTTTGGAACAAGCTCTGTTCCAGAAGAGGGCTAGAACGCAAAGTTTAGACTCCCAAGCCACGTACCACTTGAGACGTTGAGAGTTAATATAGCTTTAGGGAGCCGTAAAACAGGCAAGAAACCAGGTAATGTGTTCACCTTCATATTGCCGGCGGGTGCATATTGACCATCATACAGAGCTGGCGGCAAACAAAACCTGGTATTCATCTCGCCTGAAACGTGTCGCGATCGTCAATTTTGGAACCACACAGAAAGAAAAAAAAGAAAACAGTCAGCTGTTTTACGTTTACGTTTTGTATGAAGACACTTACATATGTATATATATATACATATAGCTACATAGATATATACAGGGTTTTCCGGGTAACTTGAGCCAAGGTTTCAAAATATTTTGGTGCATTTTAGGAAGACGAATTCAAACGAATAAGGTTGTTCATTGTTTGGAGCGAGTCAGCCTATGTTTTGTATTTTGCCCAATTAACTTATGAATTAAGAATAATTATTGACGTTTTGAAATATTCAATTTAGAGCAAAAGTTCCAATGACAATGGTGTAGAGCGTCCTCAGAAACATCCAATTCAGTGGTTTTTATCAAGAAACCCCTAGCACAGTTCATTTTCCCGGGCATCAAACAAAATGCCCGAAATCTGAAAAAAAAAAACAAAAAAAAAACGCGATTTTGTTAACAGCGCCCAGTCAGCAGTGCTCCTCCGCATGCAGGCCTTGTTTATTCAAGCCACGGCTAAGAGCGCTGCAATACAAGGTGCACATGCGCAAAGTCACACGTTTTTTTTTTTTCATACTTCGCAAACTTTTTTCGAAGTCCATAAAAAAATGTGTCAAGGTTTCCTGATAAAAACCACTGAATTGAATATTTCTGAGGACGCTCTACAACTTTGCCACTCGAACTTTTGCATTAAATGTAATATTTAAAAAGTAATTAATTAACATTAATAAAATATTTATTTGGGCAAATACAAAAATAACCTGACTTGCTCCAAACAATGAACAAACTTATTTGTTTGGTTTCGTCTTTCTAAAATGCACCAACATATTTTTAAACCTTGGCTCAACTTACGTGAAATACTTATATATATATATATCTCGTCCCCACTTTATTTTACTTTTTTTGCGTCCTCACGTTGCTTTCTTTTTTTTTTTTTTTTTGAAAGCAAAAGTTGAAAAAAAAGAAAAAAGGCGAGCGAATACAACGAGTTGCAGCCGGCACCGGCGGGTCTGGCGCGCCGGCGCTGAGGTCGACGGAGGCGCCGGCCAGACGGGCGACGTGTTACACTCGCTACGCTCTGATTTCAACAAAAACAAAAAGACTTGCCTTCCCCTTTCCCCTTTTTCCTTAGTGAGCCATTCGAGAGCCAAGAAAACGACAGAACGCTAGCTTTAGGTTGGTATTTGTCGGTGTGAGCCTGCTTCAGGAGCTTCTTGCCGTCGGTGGTCAGTCTGGGTCAGTCTGCTGCAGAAACGTCTCGGCGTCCGTTGGTCAACGTTTTAATGGTATGTGACAGTTTCATTTCGAAACTATTGTTTGATAGAAGAAAAGAAAAAAACGTTATTATATGTAGTTTAATTATTTTGTTGAGACCACTCATAAAAAAAAGAAAGCAAACGCTGGGCCGAAGCATTGGTTTTTGGCTTTTTTCACATGTGTCAAATATCCCGGAGTGCCTGTCCTTCAGTTTAATTGTTATTATACCTATCTGATACGAAATCGGCGTTTTTCTTAACTTCGCTTAATGAACTCTGGGTAGCCGCAAGTATTTGCTTTAATAAATTTTTACATTTAAAGGCGTGAGATGGCGCATAGTTAGTAAAAGAAATAGTTCATCGTTAATCAAGTGGCAAAACGAGCGTTTAAAACGCTACGGTGACGTCGTTAAAAAAAAAATAATAAGGAAACGCTGGTAAAATTGGTTATTTGGATTCAGAGTCAAAACTGATCTAAGCCGATACTGAATTATATTTCTGATGATAGCGAAAGAGGGGGAGGAGGAGGAGGAGGAGGAGGGAGGGAGGGGGAGGGGAGTGGCCATATGTTTATATTCATTGAATTGCTCAAGAAATTCGGGGGGAGGTGGGGGGAGGTGTTAGCGTGTGTAAATCACTTTTCCTGATGATAAAGGCTGTGCTCTGTTTCGGTCACTACTCCGAACGCACCGAGATCTCTTGTATGCGAATTCTCTCTCACCTTCGCTCACCCCAAAAAGGCGGAACGTGTGAGCTAAAAAAAACAAAAACAAAAAAAAAACGGTAAGCCCTAAATAAAATAAAAAAAAAAACATTTTGCGGGTAAAAGGGTGTTTCAAAATAACAGTTGCCTACTTATATGACTCGCAAAAGTCTGAAACTTGACGTGTTCGGTTGTGACTTTGCTCGAATAGGTATATTTTACAGATCAAAACAAGAACGCCCTATGGTTTTTTTTTGTTTTTTTTTAGGATCCGTTTCTTTTTTTGTGTTTAGAGCAGATATTTGAAACTTTAATGCGTAAATTGGACTAGTAAAATACGTCGTCGAGGAAAGTTTTCACTGAATACGAGTCGCTAGTTTCTGGCCATTCATATTAATTTTTGATTCGAAGTCATCCTCTATATTGCGTAGTTTTGTTGTTTTTCTTCAACGATACATTTTGCTTTAGCAGTACCATAAAATTTATACTTGGTAGTTCAGTGTGAGCAGCTGGGTATAGTAAAACAAAGTAGAGTGCGGTTCCAGGAACTGCCAAGCTATGAGAATATCCTAAGTACAGCGCGTGGTTGTGCACTGACGGTTTGTGTAGTGATGAGCTTGGCGGCACGAGTCGGCAAAATACACCAACTGTGGAGGCCACAAGCGTGAGATCCGGCTCTTATTCGTGCATTGAATGCACAGTTGATCCGGGGTCACACTGCGTATGCATGATACAAGAACTATCTCCAGACGTGTTCCAAGACGAGTAACCGCAACATACGTGCATCGTACGCCACTAGGCAACCTATTCAAGAGGTAGCTTGGCACGGGGCAGACAAAGTGCGCATGTCGCGGTGACTCGTTTTGGAACATGTCTCCAGACAGAATTTTTGTATAATGTATAAGCGGTGTCACCCCGGCGTTATGGTTTCTTGCAGCAGGACTTATGACCCGCAAATATCTGAACCAAAGCCACCCGCTCGCGCCTTTCGACTTTACGGTTAGTTTGTAGGGGAAACAAAAGTATAGACCGACACGCTGTTTAAAAGCAAGCCGGCGTTTACCCACACAATGTGTGGGCACTGCGCGTGCGCAGAAACCGAATTCGCGTGGAGCGTCTGCGCCAAGGAGGTTAGAAGTACTAGGAGGGGGCACGTTGCGATATTGGTGAAGCCTAGTCATAAAAAGTTTAAACGATTTTGTGCCCAGCGTGACCGCAGATCTCTCTGGCGGTTGGTGCGCGTGACATGTCACGTGCAAGATGGATGGTTGATTGTAGGAGGATTCCTTGCCGGCTTGCGCGCGCTCCGTCCGGTAGGTTTTATCAGATCAAAGGCTAGGCTGTGGTGCATTCTAGTACACCATAGCTAGACGAAGGCTAGCTTCGGTCACGTGACGTGAGGAGAGTAAGGAGAAAAATGAGAAAGAGGCGAGGCGTCAAGGGAGCATGGCTTGTGGAGGCTAGGCGGCCGACGTCATGCCCTCTCCTACCCTTCTATTTTCCTTGGTCTGCGCAGTGAAATTGACAGCGCCACCGCAGCTGCGTGACGTCAGGGCCGCGTGTTGGTCTATAGGTTTTTGTCCCGAGTTAAGAAGGTTAACCCATCTCGATTTTCTTTGAGTTTTTCTTGTAACGCTTAGCTGGATATGAATGCATGTCATAAATGTTTTTAAATGTAAGTAACTTAGGGACTCTCTTCTGATAGATATTTCTAAATAAGCTTTGAACACACACACACACAAAAAAAACACTCTATCCACAGCGTGCTAGGTTACAGTTGATACGACGGGCACTCGAAACTCCGGCGACGCAGGAGATGCTCATGGGAACCGTTCAAGTACTGTCAATAATAGATGTACCCCGAGACTCGTCTATAAAAAGATGCATACGTTTACACGGCATTTCGAATTATGAGAATAACGTTTTATCGTATTTTATTATTACACGTTTTTGAAAAACTCTTTGTCGGAGGAGATTCACACTAAATTCACTTTGATGATTGCCCTAATGCATTATTGGTATTGTACTCTTACTGATATAGTGTCGTTCACTGTAATGACGCCAAGCGTCTCGTATTAAAAATGCTAATATGCGACGTCAATTCATATCAATAGGAAATGCTGCGAAGACAGTATTTATCAGTCAAATATTGATAAGAGTAAAATACGTATTCTAAATTAGAATACGTATTTTACATTGTACCTCGAACCGTAGACCTCTAGAATTAGTCTTAAGAACAAATTGCGTTACAGATTTGGCTGTGAAGTGTCTTTTATCTAGTGAAAGCAAAGAATCAGTGTTGACATTTATAAAAGAAGCGTGAAGGATAATCACAGTTTTAAAGGAATCCGCCTGTATTACATAATGGTACGAAGAAGGACCAGCTCTAATAACTTCTTTTGCGTTTTGTCGTTTAAAGGTGTCATGGGACGGCATCGAAGTAACCAAGTGAGAAAACTTTTTGACTACAACGGGAACCATTCGAAATGCAAGATTGAAGGGTGCGGCGTGAAGATAAAAGGAGACCATGCGGCTAACCTTGAGCGGCACGTAAAAAAGTTTGACACTGACATTCACGATACATTAGCAAAAGCGCGAGAGGCTGCAAAACCCTTAAATAAGTGCACAGAAAAGCGCGGGGCCTCGTTGATGAAAAAACCTTGTTCTCAACAGCAACTATTACCGTCCTTTCTCAAGTCAAGAAACATTCAAGTGACCATCGACAAAAGAGTTATCATCGAAGCATGCGTGGAAATGGTCACAGTAAACGGAAGACCCCTTGCGTTGATGTCTGATTCGGGTTTCCGGAAAATCATTGATCCCATTCTCCAAGGACTCAAAAATGAGATTTCTGTCAACCCTCAAAACATCCGTGACAAGGTGATCGAGAAAGCTGCGAAGATACGGGATGCGATAAAGTGCGAGGTCAAAGGGCGCCTGGTATCGTTAAAAGTGGATTCCGCCACAAGACTTGACCGATCCATCATCGGGATCAACGCTCAGTTTCTCGTTGCAGGGACTCAGGCTGTACGAACTTTGTCAATGCGGGAGGTCAAGGAGCGCCACACAGCTGAACACCTGAAATCTGTCATCCTAGAAGTTCTAAAAAGTTACGAAATAATGCCAGATCAGATTTATTCCGTGACAACTGACAACGCTGCCAACTTCGTGAAATCGGTGTCTTTGATGATGGAACACGAAGAGACGGACTGCCATGGAGCGCACGCTATAAACGGAGCTGAAAGCGACGATGATGAGCAGTTCTGGAACGAAAGTGAGTCTGACATCTTCTTCGAAGAACTTCTTGATGCCGGCTCAGGAATCGCCACAACAGGAGTGGCCCTTCGTGGGGTCCGGTGCGCAGCACACACGCTTCAGCTGGCCGTAGAAGACGCACTTAAAAACGCGGACGTGAAGGGTCTTCTTGACAAATGTCGTGCAATCTGTAAGAAGCTGCGTGTACCCACAGCAATGATGCTAGTCAAGAAACTGAATCTCAAGAAGCCGATCCTAGATTGCCCAACTAGGTGGAACTCTACCTGTGACATGTTGGAGAGGCTAATCGAACTCAAACCCTTTTGCATCGACATGGGGAAAAGCAGCACTGATTTCGCGGTGAGTGACGAAACCTGGACAGCTATCGAAGGAATTATCGCCAGTTTAAGGCCTGCAAAGGTTGCAACCAAGGCTCTTCAGAAGGAGCAGCTGAGCCTCGGTGATTTCTTCGGTATATGGCTGCAGTGCTCTCTGGAAACTGCGAAGATAGACACTGTTCTTGCTCAGCGACTGACATCATCCTTAAAGCAACGTCAGAAAAGTTTGCTCCAGAACGACGTTTTTCAAGCCTGCGTGTTCCTGGATCCTCGTTTTAACGTCCTTCTTCTGGAAGATGAGAAAAAATCCGCCAGGGACCACCTCATGAAGACGTGGGTGGCTCTGAAAAAGGTGCAGAAGCCTTCTTTTGCTGCCCCAGCGTCTGCCTCGTCTGGCGAAGAATCGACAGCAGATGACTCTGACGATGATTTGGACGCCTTACTGCGACTGAAGGACGCAGCATCAAGAACTCAACAAGCAAGCTTGAAAGCAGCAGATACTTCGATCAGGCCACTGCTTGACTCTTTCTTAAGAGAACCACGACTCAAGAAATCGGAAGATATTTTCAAATACTGGGAAAAGCAGAAGGGTCTAAAACCAGAGCTCTACGAAGTGGCGTCAGTTGTCTTAGCTGTGCCTGCGACACAAGTGACAGTAGAGAGGGCGTTTTCAAGTTTAAAATTCGTTCTCTCCCCACAGCGGGCAAACCTCAACGAAGAAACATTGGACTCTATTATGCTTGTTCGCAACAATATTACCAAAATGAGCACCTAATATTTCGCAAATGTCTATTTTTCTCTACCCCTAATTTATTTAGTATAGTCGAGGGAAGACTAAAAATAATAAACGTGTACTTGTGCGGTGGCAGCAGTACCCCACAAGATTCATTATTGAATTACTTTGTGTTCTAATTATTTGCTATTATATTGAGCAAAGCAGTAAAGTTTGTGCAATTATCGTTTGGCCCATTTGGGCTTCCACTCTGAATTAATATGTCCGTGCGGAAGGTGAGATTCTTGGGTGACACCCCAACAATGTTTTTGTTTCTAAGAAAAACGAGAATGGGCGATTAACAACTATAGGATTAAAAAAAAATATATTATCAATTTTTAAAAGAAAAGCTGTTTTTTGTTGTTGTTTTTTTTGTACATCCGGACAATGGTCGGTTTGGTCGCTTCAGGAGTTCGCCTCAGTCCCACCCACGTTCCCATTTCTAATCTCCTAGAGTGATTTGAGTCTGAGGCGCGGTTGAACTTTGAACTCAACGGGAGTGCAAAGTGTGACACAGCACAAAACAAGCAATCGCAGTTTTATTTTTTTTTTTTCGCACCTGAATCGCACATTAGTCTGAATATAGGTTCCGGTATTTCGCACTTCGGGTGTGAACAGGAGGGAGACGTGTTGGCGCTACGTTGCGCGATGTGCATGTAATTTAAGCTCAATCATAACGCTAATGGCTTGAATCGTTTTGCATCCCCCTTTATGTACAGAGACACTGTTAGCGCGAACAAGCGATCGCCGGTTTTTCCAGTTTTTCTCTTTGAAACCAAGGGATGTCATCCAAGTTATTATTGCTACGGAAAGAGCTCATTTAGTTCTATAATGTAAGCGATACAATTTCGTGCTCGCTAATACTATTTAGAAGTAAAGTGCGAAAATACGCCGATGTCGTGTTCGCGCTAACTGTGTCGCGATGTGTACATCGAATCCTTTGCGATGTGACTCAGTGACTCTATCACTTCTGCGTGGTGCACGTTAAAGACCCCAAGCTAGCGGTTGTACTGCACTGGCTAAATTGCTCATCTACAGCGAGTGACTCGTCGCAACATTAAAAATGGCTGACCAACGACTCGCTGTATAAATATCCACACAACCCCAATTATTATCAGTGACTCTATCGTTCTTCCTTTCAGTATTGGTCCGTTTATAACTCTAAACTCCAACACCGACGTATGACCGCGGTTTTCTACAAAAAAAATATTCATCTTAGCCCCCCCCCCCCCCCCCCCCCCCCCCCCCCCCGCACAGCCCTCATCCAATCGCCTTAAAAACGGCGAGGGGGGATAATGCGACCAAGGCAGTGAAAGGTGAAGAGGGTACGGGAGAGGCCGTACTGAGCAAAAATTGAGAGCGCGAAGTGTTGTACTACGTCTTTCACCAAGGCTTAATGCTTGATGTGCGGTGCAACTGGGGATGTCGCGAACCGGTTGAGGTTCGAAGTTCGAAGAAGTCGACCAGGTTCGACTTCTTCGAACTTCTATTTATTTATTTATTGAACATGCCCCCAGGCCCCGAAGGCATTACAGAGGAGGAAAGCAGGTACAAAAGGATGGGAGGAAAAACTAACAAATTATCGATATTAATATTATAACAAGCAATCAAACAGGTCGTGAATCATTGGACAAAATGGTTAGTGGCAGCTTTTCAAAGTAGGGTAAGTGATGATAGCAATAAAACTGCGGGGGTGATTTCACTTTTGTGTTGTGCGAGGAGGAAATGTAGTTACTAGTGAGCTTGGGACTCCACCTTTACTCAGTTGATCAACACGGGTCGAAGTGTAAAAGGGGAGAGTTATCATTGAACCGTGTAAGATGGGATCATGAAAATTAATTTTGTGATATAAACATGAACGTGAAATTTGACGGCGCTGAGAAAGAGATGGTAAAGATAAACTATTTTTTATCGATGTGACACTAGTAGTGCGATGATTGTTCGATAGGATGAAACGAGCTGAGAGATTTTGGACAGACTTCAGTGCCAGACGAGGGTATCATGACCCGGATCCCGGAAAGAGGCTGCATATTCCAGCTGTGGTCTAATTAATGTATTTTTTTACATAATCAGTTTATGTGAAACGGGTGCCAATGAGAAGTTACGTTTTATGTAGCCCAACATGCAGTTAGAACGAGAAGTGATATGCTGAATGTTGGGTTTCCATGACAGGTTAGAAGTTAAGTGAACACCGATATATTTGTAAGGTGATACTTGTTCCAAAAAGTTGCCATCAAGGTAATAACAAGGACTGTCGTCAGGTGTACGGGACACTCATGTGTTTATAGTGTTAAGTTTTATTAGCTATGACTCACACCAACGAGAGACAGAGTTAATGTCAGATTGAAGTGCAAACGAATCAGAAATACCTTGACTTTCACGGTAAATTACACAATCATCGGCAAAGAGACAGATATTGGAAAGTTCGAGGAAGTTCGACTAGAGTTCAACTGTTATGCCTATCTGCGGCGGGCTGGCTCAGTTGGCTTTAGATTGCATGGTGATGACCAAATTATAAAGTCAAACATTCTAGTGTTAGTAAAGACAGCACTGTTTGGCTGTTTGGGTAATATAGCAAGAATAAATATTGTTATTAACTTTTTAAGATTTTAGAATCATGTTCCGTTGGTTGTAACTGTTTCTAAACGAAAACAACCCATTCCGTAAAAACATTTTCTCCAAACCTAAAGGCTAGACATGCTTGTATCAATATCTCACCACACTGCCCACGAAGTCGAGCTTGGTCGAAGGTTCGTCGAATTAGTAACAGTAGTCGAACCAGTATCTGTTGAAAAAGCTCCGCCTTCAAACCATAGAAAAAAATGGCACTACTATATAAATGCACACATTTTCTAGCGTCACAAAATCGGACAGCGAGAAAAGTGCGCTTCAATACCCCATACAGTTGCTTGGAAATAGCAAACATGACGTAGGTGTAACAACGCAGAACACTGCCGAATAGGGAAAGGAACAAACAACACAAAACATAATTTTGCAGCATTATATGTTGTTCGTTCCTCTCCTTAGTATTTCTTGTTTTGCGATATTGCATTTACATTATGTTTGACTTTCACCAACTAGCCCAGCTCACAGTTTTATTACTTTATTCCGCTTAACAGTATTTAACAAGAGGGGGGCTATAGTTCTGCTCCTTCCTTCAGCGTGGGCGAAGCCTCTACTGCATATCTTAGGTTACAACAAACTATAGCGACGAGAAGGTGCGAATGTTTCTTCCAGCACTCCAGTACCCAGTGAGAACTTTCTGAGGTGAGGGTTGTTTACAAACGCTGCCGAACAAAGTAGTGAAGTTTATTTTTATTTTTATTATAAAGAATGCGATGATCCCCGAGTAGCCGGGGTAACATGTATGCTTGGGTATCAAACTATCTAATACGAATAGATGTAATGAACAAGTGTTGCAGCTAGAAACGTGTGCAGCTTTTGACCAATTTGAACTACCAGACGACGTTTTGAATTCTTGGTATTGTGAATGTCCCGTTGTTGGATAACTGGGATTACTTGAAACCACTTATTGTAAAGCATATGTCTAGCATTTTAATAAATCAAATTATTGGAAAAACCGAAAAAAAAAACGGTTTTGAGGAGCGTGTAACCGTTAACCGAAACCGTAAATAATGAAACCGTAAAAAACCGAAACGAAACCGATATCAACAGGAAACGGTAACCGTAACCGTAACCGAAACGTTATATTTTTTGGTTTGAGTCCCTGGTCTTAGCGGCACGCTCATAGATGGCGCCAGCTGACAGCTCGATTTCTGGCATTTTGATGGGCCACAAACTTAGTTAAATTTTATCACAATGAGAATCTCTGGCGAGAAGATCTTGTAAGAGATATATTCAAAAAGTCTTGGTCTTCAATATTGTGGCGCCTGAATTTGTATTTAAGCCCTGGTTTATTTTTAAATGGTCACGAAGAACGGAACGAAAAAAGGTCCTTCAAGTTTAAGTTCCCGTAAAACAATTTTTACATTTAGATCGGAGAATGTAGCGCCACAACCTTACTCAGTTTTACTATCTTTCTAATAAAACCATTCCCAGTTCAATCCGGCCGGTGGTTGCTGAGAAAAAATATCAAAAAGTTGCCATTGGAATTGCATAGGGCTTGGGAACTGCGATATCCTCTTAACAGTCAAAGCGAGAACAGCGACAGGCTTTTTACGCGCCTCAGGTAGCGGCGACACGCGGAGGCGCGTTCACGCTCATATTGTTTCCGATAGTACCAACCAGAATGTCAAAAAAAAAAAAAAAATTTTTTTTAGGGGCTTTTTAAGACTGCTTCGGGGTAGGAATGCGAAATCCTTCGTATACACGAACTCAACTCTGTTACGTCAGGGCGCGGTGGTGGCGCGTCGGGCGCACTTCCGGCCTGGGGCTGTGGGCAGAAGTAGACTTGTACACGTTACTGAAAAACAGTAAGGAATTACAGTTACAATTACTCAAGGCTAAATTGTAATTTATTAGAATTACAATTACTCTCCCATAAAAGTAAGTGACCGTTACCCCAAAAAGTAATCCGTTACTTTCGTGGCGTTACTTTCAACAATATTGTCTACAATTAAGAAACAAAGGGAAGAGGGTTATTGAAGTTCTTGTTGTTGCAACCTGTTCCATTTAATGTCCTTGATTATTTTGAGCAACAGCTGACTCTCGAAAGTCTTGTCAGACATTTTGCACTATTTCTTATTGAAGATGTCGACTGTTAGGCTGAACACCCTTTGAACTGAGGCACTGTATGGGAGTGGCATATTATTCCTCACGAATGCTTTGTACTCTGCATTGAGCTTCTTCAGCGAAGCAATGGAAGTACTATTTACTTCGAAGATAGAACAAAGCTTCGCCGTAGCAGCCATTGCCTGATATTCGAGAGTTTTAGTAGATCGTTCCGATACCTCCATACCCCCGATAACGTTATGATGAATGCGCATGTGCGGCGGCGGAGTATCGGGTATCGTTATCGGAGTCATCGGACCGATCTACTGAAATTCTCCATTGTCGAAATCGCGAAGCTGTAGAAGTCACCATACATCTGGCCAAAACTAGAATAAGAATAAATTTATGTCCATCTTAGTATACCGGCATATACTGCCAGACAATAGCAAAACATAATTGTAACAGTAAGGTACTATCGATATTCTTCTTCCTTTGATTCTGAACAGGTCGAGCCTCGGTTGAGACGTTGGTGAATAAAAAAAGGTTTCCTGTATATAAATATAAGTAATCGAAAGCAAAAAAAGGACACACATAACAGCAATTAATTAGAACGTCGGTTAAAACAAGGAAATGTAAACGCACATTTGCCGTGTGTACCTTTCTTGATGCCGTTCAAAAACGCACGGGGCACGAACCGACTGTAGTTTACTCCGGTGTTCTCCAGATAGACGTCTGCTGATGCCACGGGCAGCAATGGGCAGAGAACTAAGTAAGCCGCGCTATGGCCCCACTCACGAGTTTCACTCTCTCCTCAAGCCCAGAATATCAAGTCTACGTCAGCCACCATTATGTTTTATTTGTAAAAATATCTGCTTGAGATAAGATGCGTCCTGCTGGGGTAAAGCGCGAAACACACGTACGACGAAAGCGTCCGATCCGACGTCCGATCGCGCAATACGACGGTCGGAGGCGAGGGTTTTCAACGCTCTCCGGTGCTACGAAAACCCTCGCCTCCGACCGTCGTATTGCGCGGTCGGACGTCGGATCGGACGCTTTCGTCGTACGTGTGTTTCGCGCTTAAAAACAGAGAGAAGAAAAAAGGAAGAATATTACCATTTCCGAAGTGCTCGCAAAAAGCTGACTCACAAAAATGGTGACTGAGATGCAGATAACGTGGCTGGAATTCACCAATGAAGTGGGCCAACCCTAGAAGTTGGACTACAAAAGAGTAAGTAGCTCTTAAAACAGGGTCAAATAAGGTGAAAGAAGCAGAAAAAAAAATACATCCTGTTTTCTAAGAGAAGATGATAAGGGTGCGGCAACGACCGAGGATGCTTGCGGCAATAACACCTTCACATATTATCACATCACTTTTAGTGGATTTTAGGGCAGTCGGAGCGTGGTCTCGTGTTGTGACATTATGAAAATGGTCCTAGTCTCTATAACCGACAAGGACATTGTTAATTCTTGTCTGTTCACTTACCGCCTCGAGCTTCTCGAAGAGGCACACAATCACTTGGTGTCCGCCTCGCCCCGCCTTCGATCGCAAAGAAAAACAAAGGGACTAAAAAAAGCGGATGTAACTTCCCCCCCCCCCCCTTTTGTTTTTTCTTATATTTGTAGAAATGTTCATTTGAATTTTTTGACATTGTTGTTAGGGTCTAAAAAAAAGATTCAGGGGCTTAGTGTTGCAAAAAAAAAAAAAAAAGGGCTTTGCGGAACTGAAGAGTGCCAAGCCTCCCTTTGCGGTGTCACTGCGCTCGACTTTACCAGAATAAAAACAACCCTTTCTTTAAAAGGAGGGGGGGGGGGGGGGGGGGGGTTCCTGAAACAAAATGTAACGGATTACAAGGAATCCGTTACGTAAAAATGTAAGGGAATTACTTTAAAATTACTCTAGAAAATATTTAATTATTCCGTTACTAAATTACTGATAAATGTAAGGGATTACAAGTAATTTCGTTACTTGTAACGGATTACGTACAAGTCTGGGCAGAAGTCCCTATGCGAGACGTGTATTCCTGCGTTGTTTTGAAAGGAACCTGAGAAAGACCTGCCTTTTCGTCAAAACGTCGCGACTTGGGCTGTACCAAAGGAGTCGAGAAAGGTTTGAAGGTCCGTTTTAACGTGCTTGGTTCGTCCGAGAACGTGGATATGTGCCGTGAAAAGGGAAAACCAGACGCCGTCGGACCGCGATTGCTTGGGCGGGAAGCACTTTGGGTTGAATTCACGGACACTTGTGGTAATCAGATTTATTTGTTTTGTTCCAACATGAACGCCGGAAAACCGTCAAGTTGTGCGGACCACCTGCGGACTACGTTCAGTGCGTCTTCAAGTTCAAACGGCCGCCTGATCTTTCGAACTGTCGTCTGCTCTTTGAAACGTTTCTGCTTGTCTTCTGCTCGTTTAGACGACACCGGCCCGTATAGACCAAATGTTGGCCGGGTACTTGCGATAAGAAGTAAGTGCAGGCCTCAAAAGACTGAAGTTTGAAGATTGGTAAGCAGACTCGATGTAAACAGTGGATACAAGGAGATGTTGATCATTGTTACCAGTGACCATCACCGACTTGTTATGCCTAATTCACTTGGTCCGATTCTGCTTGCGACATTCAGTATCGACGTGAATCATCTCAGCTACGGTTCGCTCGGGCTTTTGCAGCCCGAGCGACGTCGCGACTGAAAATTGCGAGTGAAATCTCATCATGCGAATCAGGCTTTAGCGTACATTCTGCGGCGTCCACGCGGAATTAATCGCTGCATGTCACATTATTCACGCAAAGTTTTGCGGTGTAACGAGCCTCGGTAATTTCGCTGAGGACGCTTAAGTAGTCAGACATTGCCAGCAAGACGTCGAATCAACAATTCGAATGCAAAAAAGGGCAGGGGGACTTACACCGACGCCGACAACATCACATCTCAATGGCTTGTTTATGGGCGACGGCAAGCTTCTTGCCCACACTCCACCGCGCATGCGCGGCGGCGGTGGCGTCCGCTAGGGGCGCTCCGGTTTGTTTGTAAACATGAGTTTGTGTATACGTAGCGTGCTCCTACCAGCTGCGCACCCCGCTATCCTCTGCAGAGGCCGGCCGGGGCAGCCTGTGCAGACGTCGTCCGTCCGGGATATGGGTAGCGGCCTGTGTGCGCTGCTGCCATAGAGAAATATAGTACTACGTAAAGAGCGGACACTTCCATCCAGCGGCCCAATTCAGCGTCAGCGAGCGCACCCAGCGGCCAGTATAGTCCCTAGTTGAGTGTTTAATGGATGGATACACGCAGATAACCGCTGGCCAGATGAATGAATGGATTCAAGGCGAATTCTGGCGGTATTTTTGTATCGGGGAGTAGCATGCGCCCTCTACTTTAACGAGTCAGTGTTATTGTAACTAGCATGGTTTTTGTTTAAAATAGAATTGTTTTATAAGCATAACTTTATTGTACTGCAGAAGAAAAGTCATCCAGCGCTATACATAATTCAAACTGACCGCACACCGAAAAGGATATTTTCACATTTGTGCTAACTCTCTTGAAGGGACGACATAGGACGACACCAGAGATTGACACACAAAAGTATTTATTTTTGTAACTATGACAAGCAAAACAAACATCAGCTACACTCTAAGAAAAAGGGGAGCGCGACTTCGTCCCCGAGGGGAGCACGTGCGTTGCCACAACCATTAGGCCCCTCGGGAACTAACGGGAAGGGGAGTAACAGTTGCACCCCTCCATTAGTCTCTCGCAGTTCCTCCGATGGGATCAAATACTACACCGTTTCAATTGCACCTCGAGGACCAACTGTTAGGCCCTTGCACTTGGTCCACTGGGACCAACTGTTGCACCGTTTCAATTGAACCCCGAGGACGAACTGTTAGGCCCTTGCACTTGGACCCCTGGGTCTAAAAGTTGCGCCCTTGGATGTAGACTCCTGGGACTAAAGGTTTATCCTTTACATTTGGTCCTGAGCCACAAATCTCCGAAACGAAATTGTGCAGTCCAGGTTAAACGTAGCTTTATTGCCTCGTAGATACACATCGCATTCAAGGATGACTGAAGTCGAAGTTCCTGGGCGGTAGAATCCACGATAAGGCCAAATTCCGAAGAGTGCACTTGCGTCGACGATGGCTTGGACACTGGGACGTCTGTCCAAATCGGTCGTGGTCCCAGCACCGTTTATTGGGGCACCGGCAGCTTCTTTGCGAGGAATTTGGATTATTAGTAACAGGGCAGCGTGAAATACCCGATCGCTCGACAAAAGTATGAGATATAACACACGTAGAATAAAATAACAAATAGGCTGCATAAGTGCTACAATGGTTCACATCCAACATGCGATCTGTTGACAGCAGACCAGCGCAATATTAGATTTTTAGTAGACCGTTCGCTGCGAATTACAGACCCAGCGTTTGGGTGCTCAAACTATGCTTCAAAGTGACGGCACGAGCTCCCGCCATCAACGCGGAAGTCTACTGTACAATCGAATAAGGAGTATTCACTGGGCGCCATATTTGTGGGTGATGTCTAGAGCGCATGCTCTGAACGAGCCCACATTAATAGGCTGCTAAGACCGGCAATCTTGAGGGTGCGAAATGCACGTTACAAAAGAACTGTGGAAGCTCGGCATCAGCACGCGCTCAGCAGTCGCGCACACAGCTATGGCCGCCAGTGAATACTCTCTATAAATGTCTCCATTAATGCCGGTTCTGAGATGCAGCGAAGCGCCGATTAGCGCTGCTCACGTGTCGTGAGCTACTTTTCGTCCGCCATGAGCAACAGTTTTGACGGTGCGATACAAAGCTGGTGACCGCTCCCGTCAGCACTCGCTTAGCGCAAGGTTAGCGCTATGATTGTAGCGCTCCGCTACATGTGTGGACAGGCCTTTATGGTCAAGCGATCCTGCCAGGGTCTGCAAAGCACAAAAAAAAAAGCCATCGGTAGAACTGGTCGTTTCGCTCGATACTATTGAATATGAGGTCTCTGTGCTGCATAACAAAACCAACAACCATGGTGCCAAAAAGAATAGAGCATGGCGCGCGCTTTGCAAGTTAGAGAACGCGCTCAAAATAAAACACTTTCTGAAGCTGCAGTTAATGAATACACAATAAACAGAAGCACTTCGACATACCTTAATCGAGTTCCCTTCACTTGTGACTTCAGAACAGGTGCACTGCTGCAGCACCGCGAATCCAAACCGGGTCCCGCAATGACCGGAGACGACACAAGAAAAAAAACGAAGGCTGCATTCCAACTTTCAACTGACTAAAAACAGGTTCTTTTCAAACAAAGACCCCCTCCCATTTTCCCGACGGACCCTATCTCCCCTTAAAACTTTGGTTTGGGCTAGTTGGTTCATTGTAGGTATAAGGTTTAAAAGCACAAACAGACAGGGACAAGAGAAAATAACACAAACTACAGGGACAAGGCGCTACTCTCAACTGATTTATTGGAAGATCGTTCAACGCTTATATGGACAACTCATCTCCCGTTTACATTTCAAACAATGCCAACAGCCAATAAAACACTTTACAGACACCCATCTAGATAGGTCACTTCTTTATCTAGTAGGCTAACAGATGGCGCGCTGATGCACTTGTCATTCTTCTTTTTAATAAAGAAAGCCTCTCTAATTTCCCGCTCTGTTTTTTCTTTCGCTTTTTTCAAGAACGTCGTTGACTCTAAAAGCGGTTCACAGCCACAACGCTTACAGTGCTCAGACAGATGACCCCCCAAATTGTGGCGTACAGATAGTTTGTGTTCTCTTGCCCTGTCATTGAAACAGCGTCCTGTTTGTCCTATATAAACTTTCCCGCAACTAAGTGGTATTTCCTAGATGACGTTAGTGACACAGTCAGTATATTGGCTTACATACTTCTTGGAGCACAGAACTTTCTTTTTTCTAGTCATCATCGGACAAATCTTAGCCAGTTTGCAGGGCGCAGAAAAAACAATGTTAACATTGTATCTGCCGGCAATCTTTTTTATGCTGTGTGAAACTCTGTGCATGTACGGAATGACATGCACTCTTTTTTTATCTTTTTTTGTGATAGTGCCATTCTGCTGATTCTTTTGTTTTATTTTTTGAAGCAGGCTTTCACAGACACTATACTTCGTCTCACCTTACGCGTCGCAGCCATTTATAGAGCCGTTACGGCGCGGAGGGAATTTCTCTGCCGTTTTTCGCGGTTACGGACAACGCCGGCTCCGCTCCTTGGGGCAGTTAATGCTCTCGCATCACTATTGTATAAACGTAATGTACAACGCGTTACCAAAGGTTGAAAGTACCGAATTTATATTTACGATTACCCCGTAACCGCGGGACCAGAATGCAGTGCCGCAGTTCCCCACTGCGCTGATTGATGCACGGAGAGGTGAGCCCCTAGTGAAGCGCTTCAAAATCAACAAAGCCCCTTAGTAACACCCATGAAGATGATTTTCGAGCACTTGCATCTGCGCAGAGATATTCCAAGACTGTCGGATGGAGTAGTGGGACGTATTTGTTTCTTCGAAACACAAATAAATTTGCGTTGAATCCTATTAACAAACCAGGTTCATGAGGGATGTGTGTTCCCGTCGCTTTTTGGGGTAGCATAAGGGGAACTGAGCTCGTGTTAAGACCCACGTACAGCCTTGGTGACCTATTGTCCGGGTCTGTAAAAAGAACAAAAAAAAACAACAACAACAACTGGCGAACTAACGTGTATCCTTGAGGAAAAAGTACCTGTCGGTGGCTCATCTTGCGCGACATTTGCTGTTTCAGTTGTCATCGAGACATGGAACCGGCGTTGTGGGTGGCTCTGGTGGTCGGTCCTTCTTCTGCATCATGGACCATGCCGGGAGGCCTCATCATACCATCAGCAGAGAGGCCGTACTCTGGTTGTTGTACGGCATGGTGAACGAGCTTCCCGGTGGCAGCATCGCCAGACTTTTGAGAAGCATGTTCTCTCTGGGCCCCAGCGTACGCGTCCCCTGGATGCGGCGCATTCGGGCCGTGGCCAGCATGGAGCGAGAGGGGCGGCCTCCGCTCGGTGGGCCCGGCGTTGTCATCGAGCTGGACGAGACGCAGCTCTCCGGAAGACGCAAGTGGAGAACCGGGAGGCCGCTGCAGGGGGACAGGACCTCGCAGGACACTCTGCCAACCCATCCTCCGGGTCCACAAGGGCCGGTACAGGAGCCCGCGGACGTAGCGGTCCAAGGTGGAGCTCCCTCTACGGACGACGTCGGCACGTGGATCCTCGGGTTCTTGCAGCGGTCAACGGGGGAGCTTCGCCTCTTCGATGTGGGCAGTCGGGAAACGCAGCTGATCAGCCGACGGGTCGCGGAAAACGTGGCGGCAGGGTCCGTCATGATGCACGACAGCTGGGAAGGCTATGCTCTCGTGGAAGCCATGCGGCCAGCTCCGGGCCTTCACTGGCGCCAAGTGGTTGACCACAAGGCCGGATTCCTCGGTCCAGGAGGGGAGCACATCCAAAATGTGGAGCGACTCTTCCAGGAGGTCCTTGGCGACATCTGCCCCAAGATGCGCGGCACAACGAAGGCCAACCTCCAGGGACACCTAGATTGGCACTGTTTTTTGCGAAGGCAGAGTTACCGAAGGAATAACGACCCTTTCCTGCGAACACTAGGCATGATTGCCAAGCACTACCCTTTATAATGTTTTAAGTCTCTATTGTCTCACCTAACCATAACCTTTAAAATTTATTCACCTATGGATCTATCTTAGCGACGTTTAAGGCGGCGGTCCCACGGCCCCAACTATGATACCGGTGGCAGCTCTGCTAATGCTCCTGTTTGCTGTGCAAATGTCGCGTCTGTACGCGTGTTACGTGTTTCGTTCTTTTTGCAAATAAATCGCCAATTCATCATCACTCTTTTAGGGCAAAATATGATACGCATTTTTCAAAACTTAACGCACAATAAGAAAACAAAAAGTGCAAGTTTTGATATTTTCAAAGACATACCTCTATGCATTCCAAGTTTCTAGACTTGTAATGCATCCAAGACGCGTTCTTATCTTTTTATTGAATAGAAGAAGGACTCGTTTAGTTCCGTGTATACGTGTTTTTGTTAATTAGCACGCTCACAGTTTTTAATATTGATTCAAAAAGAGCCTTTTTTTCTGCGATTTTGAAGTCTCGTAACTCAGTTTCACATCATAACGCAGCAACGACATTTAAGGGCATGCTTGAGGTAAACATAGGAACTGAGAATACAAAATATTAGAAGTGCAACGCCAGCAGTTTTCTTGTAAACACAACTTGATTATGGTAAAATTTCTAAGAATTCCCTTAACGCGTTCTTGGTTTTCTCAGACAGCGTTCTGGCATCTGACCTAAGGTTTTTTTTAATTGTATGCTAGAGGAACTGAGCTTGTTCACTAGAAGCGTGATTTTTTCGTATTCATGTTCAGATTTGTTTAAAATATGATTAAATCATGGAACTATTTTGAAGCTCGACTCTGTACGCAAGAAACCGGTTTCAAAGAAGAGGGCAGCTATTTAAGCAACGATTCTTTAATTAGTGCTTTTCTCGTTCTAAATAAAATCACGTTCTCTGATTGTAATTCTTTGAAAGCATACTAATTGTCCTAAATAGTAAAAAGGACCTATGTTTTAGCAGACGAGGCGCACTTGCGCCATCTTTTGAAAGATGACTGAAATTCGAGGTTGAGAAGTTCAGGCAAAGTGGCGCTGATTCTGTCCCTAACGCAGAGGATTCTTTTCTCAAATATTTCCTCGCGCTACTTCCTCGTTCTTGCAGTAAGTCACAGTTAATCTTGCAAGAAAAGAAAAACGAGAAGCGCGTTACATGGGTCACGAGCAATTTCTCGACAACGTCTATACTTCGTTTCACCTTACGTTGTACCGCAGCGAAGGCTAGAGGCGCGAGTTCATAGCGTTGGCAGCCGCTCTTTTAAGGGGACACTGACACCCCTCAAAATCTTTTGTTTTCCTTTTTTGTTAGGTGATTCATTATGGTGTCGGAATACTACCCAATTAATATTTTGCTATAGAGTCACGTATTTTTTCAAAAAAGCCAGAAAACGCAACTGCGCGAAACCGAAACCGAAACGGAGAAGTGGAGAGGATAGCGTGAGCGGCGGAAGTCACGTGGCTACACCCGACCGTCAGTTTTTTGTTTTTTTTTTTCCTCTTTCCGCACGTAGCACCGTAGCAGACGAAATGCGTTCGCTCTCCGTGGTATTCCTCTGCAGTTATGCTTGTTCCGCTCGCTGTTCTGTATTTCAAGATGACTTGTTTTGTACATTAAATTGGCAATTAGTAGTGAGTGCCCGAGTGCCGTGGTGAATTTCCGTGATCAGCTCCGAAAAGAATACTCCCAAGATGTTGCGTGAAGAGTTGCCTCACATGTCCTGCATCTGAAAGTGGTCAGAGTTATGCCAGAGTGCACAAGTTTCCGAAAGATCAACGGGTCGGGATCAATGGCTGGCTGCAATTCCTGTACAACCATTACGCGAAGCTCGGAAAGCGGACGCTACCCGATTCATATGCTCCTTGCATTTTGTGGAAAGTGATATACATTGAGTTTGCAGGTGTCAAAAATGGAACCCATACCGTTTAGTGCAGCGACTTATCGTCCACAAAATTTTTTTTCTGTGATAATTGTAAAAAAAGAAATGTAAACAGCGCAAAATGCTTGACAAAAAAAAAAAAAAAAGGCCCACCCACACCAGGTATCGAACCCGTGCCTTTTGCGTGTGAAGCGGACGTCTTTCCACCGACCTACTGAAGGAACTCTATCGTGCGTAGTTATGCAGCGGGTAGACTGTATGTCGGAAGTTTGCTGCCGATTTCCCGATTTCCCTTCAATACATGCACTCCCGGCTTGAAGTCGAGCAGCACCAAGCATAGAGCACATTCGCACCTCGTAAAGTAACCGTACGCGTACGTATTCAACTCGAAGTACGCACTTCGTGCTTGACGTTTGAGCGAGCGATGTCTTCAGCCACGAGAAGGGACGACGGCTCGGCGACGTCTTCGTGCAATCGGCTTGCTGGTCGGGCCTGTCGTACGGGATAAATATCAGTTCTTTTGATCGGTCCAAAATTTCTCTTTCGAAGAAAGAAAGAATTCGCCAGTACCGTGAACGACAGTTCTGAAGTAGAGGTCCAACGCCCGTCGTCCGCTGCCATCCGCTAGTGCTAGTCCCACGATACGCGAAACGACGCCACATCATGCCGTGAACGCACAGAGAGCTTCCGGTTGTCTGTGCTACCTTTTTTTTTCAATCAACGTATTTGCAGCTTTTTTGAAGCCACAAAAAATGGGTTTCATATTTGTTTCTATTTTTAATATTGACTGTGGGCCTTTAATGACCCACGACTTCGATTAAATTTGGTGGTCGCATCGATACCTTACAAAAACGGCCCGTGACCACGGAAAAGAGAGTGAGCGAGACTCGAACCGTCCAGTTCTTGATCGGCGGTTTTCGGGCGGAAAGAAACCGAATTTCGAGCCACAAATTGTGTTCTGGGTAGTTGGGCTCTCATATGTCACGTACAACTAAAAACATCTGCGAGCATAAATACCCTGTCAGTGTCCGTTTAAGTCACGAGAGCTTGTGCCGCCGAGATGTGCCCCAGAGCAAGGCGCTCGCACTTGTAGCATTTCCTGCGGTACATCATAAGGTGAAACGGAGTATAGTGCCTACAAATAAGTTACTGAATGCTGTCTGCCATGTTCCGACACCACGAAAGGTGCAAATATTGAACTCCATATTATGGTGACGACGAAGGAGCATCTTTTTTTCCTCCACTCAAGATTTTTAACACACATTTGTTTTAGGTTCCAGCTTTCCAACCGCGCTGGTTCTGTTTTGTTCGCCATCGTGCAGGGATTTGAGATTTTTAGTTTTAACGTTACTCTACTCGTAGACAACTTATGGAGAGTGTTACGTGGAAACCGCAGTGACTGGTCCTCATAGTAAGACAACAAACAGCCAGTCATCGTGGCTCAAATCTGAGGCTCAGGAAAAAGGTCTAATAAACCCCCTTTCCAGGAAGTACTCTATCAAAAGCGTTGCACATGTGCAAAAACCTCACTAGGTTGTCTTTCTTTGGATTAATTTTTATTTCATTTATTCAAATAAGAACAATGTCAGACGATCAACTTTCATGGTGTTGGTTTAATAATGCAACGACTCCAAGCTTCCACTTTGTGCTTTACACCAACCATGACTCTTGTCCTTTGCAACTAATTATAAGCAGCCAGGTCCGACTTGCTAGAAACAGCCACTCAGCTGAGACTGTGGGAAAGAAAGCAATGCCAAAGACAGCGCTCGAGCTGAGTGGCACTCAAGCCGCGTCTCAATACAGTCGCGCGCCCAACCCTTTGTAGTGCTTTCTTTCACTCAGTCTCAGTTGAGACGCTGCTTTAGCAAGCCGGACCAGAATCACAACTCGTGAAATTTCCGCGCGCTTCTCCTTCGTTCTTCGGAGTCCTCGCAATGAGTGTTGCGAAATAAAATCTAGCGAGATGCTCAGTGCTGCCCTGCCATGTTCTTCCATGACCGGGCTAGAGAGCGGTTTCCTTGTGACCTTCACTCTCACCGAGGAGCAATGGGACTTGTTTAGCTGCGTAGGGGTGCGACCACACAACCATGCCCAACGTCGCCTGAGCCATCCTGAACAACTGTTCCCCGACCACTGCGATAGAAAATGTGTGAAATTATACTTGCTTGAAATAACTGTAGTGAGCCGACTGAAATAAGTCTCGGCTTACAATAATTAAATGATTGTTTATACAAACTTGTCTTTAAGGATACGAAGAGAAAGACGTGCTCCGCATAAGTCCCTGAAGGCAGCCGGACTCATGACCTGTGGGTCTAATTACTCTAGAAACTTGTCCAACTCAAGCCCGTAGCAAAGAGGACAACACGGTGAAGAGGTGCCTCTGCGAAAGAATTAAAGCGCTGTAGGAGCGGTAGGGTTACAGCGACCCCTACAAGCTGCCGCCGCAGGGAGCAACTTGTAGGGGTTGCTCCCTGCGGCGTAAGAGATCGCGCCTGTTCACTCTAGCCCGGCCATTGCTCTTCAAACTGCTGAACGAGGCAATGTCCACTCACACAGGGGCGTTTGCTTATGTTTTTCTACCTTGCGTTATAACTAGGTAGGGGCACTTGATCTAGCAACCTACGGATGAATCAATTAATGATTTAAGCGCGATTAAAGTTTTAACCAGTTAAACCGTTAAATTTTGACAAACGAAAAAGTGAAAATTTAACTCTTTCACCACGCAGACGCGTACGGGTACACCTGTTTCAAAGCAAACTTTAGGTGAAAATTTGACCTAAAGTAAACTGTAGGGGCGAGATGTGTGACTCGAAAGAAGTGGAGAAGGTTATATGTGCCCCCAGCCACTTCAACGCCATGCGATTGTCCGTTTAGCGCAGACAGCTGAGCCCGTAGACCTATTACTAAATTACCCAAGCATCAAGGAGAATGCAGGGAATAGTGTTCCACGCATCGCACGTGCTCGCGTCTGCAGCAGTAACTGTCCTAAAAAGAAGCCTAAAACAAATGGCATTTTGCACGCGCGTTCATTAGCGCTTTATTTTGGTTATTCACTCCGCATCATTTATACGGGGAAGGCGTGCGCGTGCGGCGCGTGGAACACCATTCCCTGCATTACTCCTTGATTCTTGGGTAATTTAGCAGTAGGTCTATTGTGAACAATCAAGAAGTTCCCTATTGCTTGAAATTATTAACGAACCTGTTTCCTTCTGCAGCTGAAATAATAATTTGTGAGTGTGACTAGCCTTTCAACTGTTCTCAAACACACATCAAACTTGATTTAAAATCTGAAATTGTACATTTTGCCGTTTATCACAAATTTAACAAAGGCAAACAAAAATCTCATTTTGACTTTTTTAGAACTATGATGCATGGCAATGTACGAAACCTATTAATATACCTATAGGGAGTATTCACTGGCGGCCATAGGTGTGTGCTTGGCTGCGGAGCGCGTGCTGGACGCGAGCTTCCACTGAGTTCTTTCGCCAAGTGCATTCCGCACCACCAAGATTGCCGGTCTTGGCAGCCTATTAATGCGAGCTCGTTCTGAGCATGCGCTCTAAACAGTGACCTCAAATATGGCGGCCAGTGAATACTCCCTATTGCTATATTACTCAAGCATCAAGGAGAATGCAGGGATTGGTGTTCAACGCCCCGCACGTGCTGACGTCAGCCGCAGTAACTTTTCTAAAACAAATACCTAAAACAAATGGCACCTTGCACGCGCGTTCGTCAACGCTTGATTTTGGTTATTCACTCCGCATCATTTATACGGGGAAGGCGCGCGCGTGTGGCTCGTGGAACACCAATCTCCTTGATGCTTGGGTAATATAGCATTAGGTATATTGGTTAATTGTTCGATTAAAATTTACGCCCACTCCTATACTCCGTTTCACCTTATGTTGTACCGCAGCGAAGGCTAGAAGCGCGAGCTCATAGCGTTGGCAGCAGCCTTTAGTGCACGAGAGCTTGTGCCGCCGAGACATGCCCTAGAGCAAGGAGCTCGCGCTTTTAGCCTTTCCTGCGGTACATCATAAGGTGAAATGGAGTATAGTTATCACTTAAGGGCTGTTTATACTCCGACGTTGAGCGCACTGAACGCAGCGTAAGCGCAGAACGCGCGCCTTTTATTGGCCGGCAACCAGGAACTCGATATCTGCAACCAATAAGTACCTGCGCGCGCTGCGCTACGCGGCGCCCGACGACGTTACGTTGGAGTATAAATGTACCTTTAGTCCGCGGGACATCTTTGCTACATATGTCGCATGCAAATCTACTCTTTGGATTGGATCCCATGCCTCATTCGAACCACGAATGCACCGTAGACTTTGAACTTAGTGTTCAACGCTGGCAAAGCTGCGTGCGCGAGCATGGGGCTTGATCTCGCAGATCTTGTGCGCGTGTTCTCGCGCAAACGAAACTATAGGGGGTATTCACTGGCCGCCATATTTGAGGTCACTGTTTAGAGCGCATGCTCAGAACGAGCTCACATTAATAGGCTGCCAAGACCGGCAATCTTGATGGTGCGGGGTGCACGTTGCAAAATAACTGTAGAAGCTAGGCATCTGCATGTGCTCAGCATTAGCGCACACAGATATGGCCGCCAGTGAATACACCCTATACTTCGTCTCACCCTAGCATGGACTAACCGCGAAGGCTGTGCTAGCGCGAGCGGCCAGCCTTGACTGCCTTGGCTGGAGCACTCGCTGCATGAGCGCTCGTGCAGCCGCCGCGGCTTCATTCAAAGCGACCAGCTCGCGCTTTTAGCACGCGGGGCTAACAATAGTCCATACTAAGGTGAGACGAAGTATATAAATGAAGCCACGCGCCCGCGCCAGTAACGGAGTATACATCTTTCCATAAAAGCGTACCAGGGCGCGTTCATTGCTGTGTTTGTGTGTTATGCACGCGCACTTTCTGGCTGGCTGCAACTGCGATCGAGCGCTGGCTGGACTGCGACTTAGCATGCGTAGACTGTGCTTTTTGTGAACAATGGAAACGTGCACCGATGGCGAGAGACGAACTGTCGTTGTAAATTCCCTCGATAAAATTCACGCTTACAAGTACCGCCAACCATTGTGGTGGAAACGCGTAAGACACGTGTCATGACAGGGTGCTGATCCGCCGTCATTCACTTCCATTCCTTACAAGGGCCGCTCGAGACACAGGTCTCGTGCACTGGCGCATTTGACGCTACTTGCAGACAAACGCCAACACATCGAGGGGCTTCATGTATTGCTTCATGTCCCTGGCGTGGTCTCTGGTCACCTCGGCATTCACTGCCGAGACTGTGGTTGGCGCAGAGTGGCTACCGGCTAATACGAGAGATTTTTGAAGCTGTAAAAGTCGGTTGATTAGGTGTTTCTAACTGTCAAATTTCTGAATTATCGTGAAGACAGCGTGCATATACCTTAATATGGTCTACGGTTCGTTGTCATTTGAAAAGAGAAGACGGTCTACGGTGTTTTGCCTTTTGAACGTGAACGTGCAGACGGCCATAGGAACGTGAAGATACACTGAACTTTGGATGATCTGGACCACTTGGCGGTTTTCCCGTGTACATGTTGTAAAAATAAAAATAAATATTATGACAACAAGTGTGCGTGAGCTAATAATAAAAATAATAATCCTTATTTCCAGACATACATGTGTCTGAGGGGCTGTGGCAAAAGAATACAAAAGGAAATTCGGAATGCGAAAGCATTGTATGTAGTGCTTTTGGTGAAATGTTTTCGATTTATTGTTTTAACATGCGTTCAAGTTATTTCTACTGATTCGGTGTGTGACGCGCGGGAGGCAGCACCCGCCACCTTCTCCCCATTGGCTGCGCCGTCACGTGCCCAATGACGCACGCACTTGGCCACACCTTCAGTCAGCCAGATGGTTGTGACGGAACGTGTGCAGTGACGCACGCACTAGGCAGCCAGGACCGTGGAGCCGCCGTGGCGTCGACAATAAAGAAAAAAAAAAAAGCCGCCGTGGCGTCGGGGAAGCGTGCCCGTCTCGCACCCCGGAGGCCCGGGTTCGATTCCCATCCAGACCGAAATGGAACAGAGTTTCTCTCTAAAGCGCCATTCATTTACTCAGTTTAATGGAACCTTCGTGAAAAATATGACGTCAATCCGGGCATTTCTAACGTGTTTTTACTCTTTGCGCCATCGGCAATTTTCGGTACCATCTCTCTGTCATGCCGTCGACGACGACAACGGATTTTCGCGTTATGAGGAAAATAATCTCTTCGCATTAAAAGTCTTCTGACCAGGCCATCAGCCCCTTTTTACAGCGTTCAACAGTGTACAGGACCAGTATCAGCATGAAAAGCAATTATACATAAAATAATCAAATTGACATTATCTAAGCATCGTAGTCACAATAATTAATAATCAACGTCATCAAAAGTTTGAAATATATATCATTCACATCACCATCACTGAGATCACATTCATTACCATAAAATGTCAGCGTTACTGTAAAATTCCCCATTTCTGTTTCATTCTAACAGAATGTATATATATATATATATATATATATATATATATATATATATACATGTAAGACGTTGGTATATTTTTCTCAACATCAAATTATCAACTACTTTAATTATTAATGAAAAAAATATCAAAAGCACTATAAAACACACTTTGAAATCTGCTACCCACTCGACTAACATTTTTTTAAGTTTAGGTCATTGGGACTAAAAATACACTTTTACTCTTTTCTTGAGCATGCTGATTCTTCGACCTCGGCGTACTATTTCAACAATATTTGGGGTGGTTATTTATAAGGTCAGATAACTGATAATCAAGTTTAATCAAACTATCATCAAAATGATGAGTTTTATGGAGCGTCCCTCTGAACACCCGTCTTGAAAACGAGTCTGCTATTGCTTGTTTTATCATAGATCAAAATGCAGTCAAAGACTAAGGTACACAAGCAAAAACACGCATACTAAAAGCGCAAGGCCATGGTCCATGGTTTGCGCTTGATTCCTTTGACCGGGAACAGAAAAACGCACTATAAGACGTTGACTTCCGTGACATGGTGTTTTTTGGCTCTGCTTGACTGGCCTCATTGACCTGTTATGTCAGCTGCGCTCCGACTTACAGCGAAAATGAATTTAAACGTTTATGTCGTGCAAAACCTCTTTCATTCACAAAATGCTGACAAGGCATGTCTTATATATGTTCGTTATCGTTTGATAACATTCTTCATTGATTGAATGACTATGTTTTTAATGCTTTAATAGTTAAAACGATAGCTACTGATTTGTGAGCCTCTAACGAAATCGCTTTGCCAACCCTGCAGCGTGGAACAAAGCCAGGATCAAAAAACTAATTTTGCCCAGCTAGGCACTCTCGATCGGGTCGATGAGCTGGCTGGGCTCCGTTTCTGTGTGAACTGGGCACTGCTAGCACCACCGGCACGTTTGCTGGCATTTGTGTCAGCGGGAGCACGCGTTGAGCGTTGAACGTGCACGGGCGAGCAGCAGAAAGGAGGAAATTATGAGCAGAGGAGGAACATCACTGCCACGAGCTTGCTTTCTGGCCACACTAGAGTTCCTGGCCACACGGATGAGTGCCGCCATCTAGTGGTTGAACTAATGGCTTGTTCAAGATGGCCGCCATGGGGCCGCCGCCTTAATTAAGATAAATGACATCGGCTTAATGTTTCTTAAATTTTAATGCGAAAGCATTTACTGTCTCATAAAGCGAGCCGACGTCATCAGCTTTGAAACCATGCAAAACGGTGCCTTAATGAAACCACGCGCAGAGCTAGCCAACGACACCTTTTACACTTCGGTCCCATTGGCTGGCGAGCGTCGACGAGGCTCCCATTTGCTGCTGCGCATCAGTTTGTGTGGTGCCATCCTGACTGTGTTATCACACTGTTGTGTTATCACTGATTACCGCGTTCGCTCGCCTCTTATCGGTTGTACGGCGCGTGGCAATATATACGGCGCATGGAATAAACCAAGGGGTTCGTTCTGCTAGGAACTACGTTGCTGTCTGTTTCTTTCTCGTGCCGTAAGGCACTCGACAGTTATCACGGTCGCTCACCCGATGGCGCTGGGTGTCCGCAAGGCAGTGGCTCTACCGTTCAACGCCCAAGGTCAGCGCGTTGTACGCCGCAGATTAAAGAAGGGAGCGAAGAGTGGCGTGCGTGCTTTCGCATTCACAAATCGTAAGAAGTCCTTAGGTGTACCTCGAGCCTTTTTGGTTGGAGTCCCTATTTTTCGCTTAATATCTATTCCTAACCAGGCAGGGGGCTGCGGAACGTTTACCTTCAAGACAAAAACCATTACACAAAGTTTTCACAATTATATCCTTGTAGCCAGGTTTAACTCTTTTTCTGACAACGTGAGAGATGGAGTGCTGACACATTTATTGTCAGTCCTAGCAATATGTTCGGCCCAATAATTTCCCTTGTCATCTGATTACCATGCGTGCTTAGGATGGTTCGACTTTGTCGACTTGTTAAACATTTAGAAAGTGGAGACACATAAGGGACGATACAGACAGGACAATCTGTCCACTTCAACAACATTTACTTTCGGCTTCAAGCTCGAAGCCCGCCCGCTCCGTGGGAGTACGGGAAAGGGAAATCTTGGGGAAGGAGAGGAAGCGGAGGAAGTGAGGAGGTTGCCAAACGAGGAAGGGAGAGAAGGGAAGGGGGACTCGACTGGACGTGCGGGATAACGGAATGAAAGGAAAGGCCGCTTCTGTTGGTGACCTTGTCGCCTTGCCTGTAGACCCCTTGCAGAAAACCCGGTAACAGTGTGTCTCGGCATGGTAACCATGGCAACAGCGAGGCGGTCAGCAGCTGCGTGACATGGTGAAGGAAAGCAGTTGCAACCTCGCTGTGCGCCAACCGAGCTTTAGGCGCTTCATGTGTTGTTTTAAGGACGGTTTACGCGCTCCAGAGCATCAGTGAAGATGCCAACACAGTGCTGTGTCCCGGTTTGCACGCAATATGAATACACTGACAAATTCGAACCGAAGGGAGTACTTATATATACCTATCAAACCGTCCGCTGCCGCGACCATTTGGCTAACCTCACGATTTCGCATGCATTTGCTTAATGAGGATAGTAGATTGGTTCTGCGTTAAACTGCTTTGCGCTTTCTTTACTATTGCTGTTAGCCAGGTTTGACGCGGATAAACGAGCGTCGGTTTTACCCGACACATCCGTTGCCTTTCGGCCGGCCTCACAATTTTGCATGCAGTTGCTTTATACACTACGTGGTTATCTCATCGCACATTTATTTGGTGTTAATCGGTAGACAGATACCATTGGCGAGGCTAAACGAGCACTCAAATTCCCGTATCAGTCCTGCGAACATTTTCTACACATTAACAATAAACGCGAGAAAAAAACAAACAAAAAAACTTCACCTCGCAGGTGCGTTTCTTTTAATTTTTTTTTTATGTTACTGAGGCATCCACTAACACCATGTTACTTTATGCTTCCATGCAGAATGAGGACAGAACCGCATTAGGTTCCCCTTGAGGGCATCTTTTTTTTTGCAAGTTTAGTGGGGACTTGCAGACACATCATGATTTGTCATTATCTCATCATCTTTGTTTTCAGGTTTCATACCTAGCAAACTAGCTATAGTCAGATGCAACCTAAGAACAATCCTTTAGCTCCACCTACAAGCGCATTGCGCCTATCTGAAGTGCCTCCGCCGTCAAGAAAGTAGTTCGCTAGCGACGTTGCTTTTTCTTCCTCCAGTAAACGTGTCTTAAACTACTACAATATTTATTTAATTCATTCAGGACGTTTAAATAAGTTAGAATACGTTTTTGTCAACGAAGTAGCTGTTTAGTAAAGAAAGAAAGTCATGTCCAATGTACCGTCTTCCCAATTCATTTTCAGTCCAAGATATGTCTAACATACCGTCTTCCAGCGCCTTCGATTGAGGGAAAGCGGCGAAAACGAAACCAACCTTTCTCTCGCCAAAATTATAAATAACAAAGCACTTATAGTTCCTGCAAATAATAAATATTTAGTGATTTACTTAGTTTTGTGGGCTTGCGCACGAAATGTGTGCCTTTATTTTGTTGGATGAATAGAAAACAAGAATAATTATACTTTTCGGGTTTGACAAATCGGCACCCTCCCAAGTCATCGACACCACCACCGCGCCCCGCTCTCTTTGTCTTCCGTCATGGATCCCACTGAGGTGACATCGGAAAGCGATTCCCCTGATTCTTCTTGGACGAAACAGCCTGGTGCAGCCTTACCGGTGACACCAAAGCGGTTCTTCAAAAAGCACAAGCGAGGTCGGGTTTTGAACAGCGGCCAGCGGTGCGTAAAACACGGTGCAAAAAAGCAGAATAATTGTCACGAGAAACTAGCGTCGCGTTGCTAAGGCCAGCAGCCATGTTGAGCTTTTTTTTTTTTTTCAAAAGGATCGCGATTGGTTTACGAAATCGTGACGTCATGAAAACGATTGGCTGGCGTTTCTCGGCGTAGGAATACATTTTCCTCTGAGAGGCATTTCCGGTTTTTTCTTAGCTTGCAACCGACTATAGCAAGGCTATTTTTCCAGCCGACGGCGGGAAACAGAGCCTCCTTACTTCATTTACCATGCCACTTTTTCACGCAGAGCCAGCGGGCCGAAGAAAAAACATTCCTTCACCACGGAGAGCGCACACACTGTTGCCCGAGGCGCACAGAGTTGTCACGCTTTTGAAAGGGGTCTATAGTTCGTGACAGGTCAAGAACAAAGTGGAAGCTCCTCCCACTCCTTTGCACTTCAGCGGCCCGAATGGTGGAAAGGAGGTCGCCTCCTCTCCAGCGTTCGCTCTGCTAAAGTGGAAAGAGGTGGGGGGAGCTTCCACTTCGTTCTTGATCTGTCACCGACTATAGTCTGTCAGCGTTCGGCTTCCATTGTGGGCCTCAGAAAGGTAACCTCCTTCCTTGAGAGCGAAATGAAAGGGGCGCTTACGTTTATAGTCGCTACAAGTCAAGAAGCGGTTTTATTTCACCGAAAAAACAGGAATCTTACTTTTACTAGTGATATCGTTTTAAATTCGACTAAAATTGAAGTCCTCACTAGCTTTAAGGCTCTTGGTGTTGTATTCACGGATCAAAAGCGATGGGACGATCATATTAATTATATTTTGCTTAAACTATCGCGTGTTGTTGGCTTGATGTATCGACACCGCCATCTTTTGCCAAGAAGTGTCAAAATTTTAATTTATAACTCTTTATTTTTCTCTCATATAAATTACTGCCGTTTAGTTTAGGGTAATAGTACAAGTACAAACTAAATGAGCTACTTCTGTTGCAGAAAAAAATGCTAAAAAACATTTCCAATGTCCCATACGCACCCTAGTGAACCCTTATTTAAAAGTTTAAAATTGATTAATGTTAATAATATATATAAATATCGTTTGTGTGTGTGTTATAAATCTGAAGTACAAAAAAAATCATCTTAACCTGATTGACCTGGCTTCTCTAGCTCCAAAAGTGCCAACTTACCCCACTCAAAGTTTGCAAAATTGGAAGTTACCCAATACTAGAAGGACCTATGCTGAGCAAATGTTATCTTATACGCTTCCAAACCTACTTAATTTTCTTAGCTTCAAAAATATTGATCCTATTAAGTCATCGAGAAAAGATATTCGAGAATTTTTTTTCCAGTGGGTTTTTTAGTAGTACTTAGTAGTAGTATAATACTTCGTGTTTTGTGTATATATCTAAATGTATACAGGGTGTTTTTTTAAGCTTAACAGATTTGTTTAAAAAAAGCCGTGAAAGTTACACTTATGCCGCTTGTGGAGGCGAGTTATACGGCCAGGGGGACATATTATAGGGGGCTAATCGTAACAATCAGTCGGCTAATTAATTAAAAATCGTTAATTAACTTTTTAAATAATAAAAATAGGCATATGGTTCCAATTAGAAATTTGCTCAGCGTCATCGAAAACCCCTAAATCAGTCATTTTCAGAAAGCGTGAGAAGCATAGTAGTGAACTGAAGTTACCGCTCGTGGAGCAGGTACAAAGCTAGAGGTTGCGATGAGGCGCCCGCGCGATTTTTCCGTCTCTTATCTAGCCCCAGCCTTGTACCTGCTCCACGAGTGGTAACTTTAGTGCACTACTACGCTTCTCACGCACTCAAAGTCTTTCTGAAAATGACTGATTTAGGGGTTTTGGATGACGCTGAGCAAGTTTCTAATTGGAACCATATGTCTATTTTCATTATTTAAAAAGTTAATTAACGAATTTTAATTAATTAGCCGATTGATCATTACGATTAGCACCCTACAATATGTCCCCCTGAGCGTATAACTCGCCTCCACAAGCGGCATAAGTGTAACTTTCACGGCTTTTTTTAAACAAGTCTGTTAAGCTTAAAAAAAAAAAAAACACCCTGTATATTTATGACATTTTCTGTGTATGTATCCTCTCAATGTATCTATGGTATGTATCATGTATTACATAGATACATAGTTACATAGAACTCTCAATGTATGCATCATATTACTCAGAAAAGCGTTAATATTGCCGCCTGATTACTTTTTGAATGTCATTGCATCTTGTTTATTTTTCCTTGTGCCACTGCTGTTTGTGAGAGGGGGCCGGGACTCGTCAAGCTGCATGATGCAGCTTTTTTCCTCGGTCTCCCTCCATCATTTGTTTGATGGAAAAATAAACATTATTATTATTAATTATTATTATTAATTATTATTATTAATTATTATTATTATTATTATTATTATTATTATTATTATTATTATTATTATTATTATTATTATTATTATTATTATTATTATTATTGACATCCTCCTAGACAAGCTGTATAGATTGGGCTTTCGTGGCCCATTTCACGCACTGCTAAAATGTTTTCTTACAAATCGCAGACAGGTTGTAGCGGTAGGCAATGTCCATAGTGCAAAGGCCCTCCTAAGATCTGGAGTCCCTCAGGGTTCAATTTTGTCACCACTGTTATTTAACATATTTGTGAACGACATTTCATCATCCATTACCAATTCACTAATGTTTCAGTACGCTGATGACACTGTTTTGCTTTCTCGCCATCTAGTGT